>JABFPN010000471.1:0-45955 GCA_022817305.1 Leptoteleia sp. ZL-2020
TATATAATATGATTAAGGAACGATATTATTTTTGATCAAAATAATTAAACAATCATCAAAAATTCTTAATTTGCATTAATTATCAAATGTATTTTTAAACAATCTATAAACAGTTTGGAAGTGATATATTTATAGTTCAAAGAGCGTTATCTAATTAAAGTCAAACAATATCCATTCAATTATAGTACTATATATATACAGTCTAATAATTAAATAAAAGAAATGCAATTCTGTACAATATGTTTGCATCAGAGACAAAAGAGTTATATTATAATTATGGGGAACCATAATTACTTTTACCTTTCATTTCTTGCAAATTTAATAGGTTTTAATGGAAAATTCTTTAGATCAATTTTAAATTAAACACTTGCAGTTAATTGTTGGATCGTTAAACAATCGTTAAAACCATCAAAACAAGATTGAAAATTTAAAAAGCAAAAAAGGTTAATTTAAAATAGCTTAAAGTTGTGACGTTATTTTTTTTTCATTTTAATTTAATTTTGAATATGAATAAAGTGATTCCATCAGAATATTATCACAGTCCTTTTGTCTTAGATTGATTTTTCTACAAATAGAAACCTACTAGGAACATGTTGTAAATATTAGAACAATTTTAAAGTAATAAATTAGCACGTTTGATACAAAGTTGGATCACACATTGTTGAATTTATGGCAAACAATTTTATTACTATCTAACGTTTTCCTCCTGCCAGGAAGTTACGCATGCTCTCACTTTCAAACAAAAATTTAAACTCTAACTAGGCTAGCATATAAATTAGACAACACATTAAAAGTGTTATACACTTGAAACCTAAAGTGGACAATTCTTAAAAAGACCATAACTTTATTGGCTGATAAATGCCAGAAGAATGTCTAACAAAAGAATAAAATAAATTTAACAAATTTGGATAAACCTAATGTTGTTGGGTGCACCTACTAAATGAATAGTTGATCAAAAATAAATAAATACTATGGTACGATTTTGGAACAATTTGGTACCACTTGAACCCAAGTGAGATATTCCTTTGTGTTCAATCAATTGTGCAACTGGTTGTATCGTCCTTACTGTGACCTAACTTGACTTTGCGTAAAGACTACTTGAATAACTGGTGAACACGTCAACAAGTCATTATGCAATTGTTTTGGCAAAGAAGCGCCGTAATGGCAATGTTTCCACATTGCTGTCAATGATGAATCACTTTTTTTTTTCTTCGCAATTGCATTGATTTATCATAATTTCCACTTTAGGGATAAACTTTTTTGTTATTTTCCAATTTCCAGGCATATCAAAAGCACCAAAAGAAATGATATTACTATGGTACAGTTAACTTTGTACCTGATTCCACTTGACAATCAAAAATAAATAATGCAATAAGAAATTGTTTATCAAATCTAGAAACTTTACAGCAAAATATCCCTTTTTCTTATAAGAATTTCCAAATGTCTAAAGAAATGATATGGGACTGAAGTATAAAACGAGTTTTCAAAATACAAAATGTAAATCAACTGAAAGACAACTTCAAAGCAAAAGAAAAACAATAAAAACTGTCATTGTTTTAATTTAATTTTTCAGTTTCATAAGGAAGTTAATTATTTTAAAGTCTCTTTGACATTTCCAAAGATTTTTAAGCATATCAACTTTCCATTACAATTCCTATTCTCAACAAAAAAAAAAAAAAAAACAAGTGTATATTTAAAACAAATAATTTACCCTATGTAACTAAAAGTTTCATAACTACTCAGTTAATAGAAAAAAAAAACTGGTAAATAATCATTGACTTTTCATTGTCAAATATAATGCAGTAATCTTTAAATCCGAACTTCATCCCCTTTATTTACTTTAGACTGAAATTTTAATCGAATAATATGGCTTTTTAAAGCTGCCATAAAGTAATAACTATGTTTTCAAAGTAAATAAGATTGCCATAAAGACCGTCACACTTAAGATAATTCATTAGTCAAAATAGAGCCGTAAACTCGGCGCTCTTAATGACCGCCGCACCGTAATCCGTGATTTATGGCCCCAGGAATTTCGGAAATCTTTTATGGTGTACCGAAATTTCGTAACGCTCACAGTTTTACGAATCTTTTGCCCCGGGGTCATTAGAGATTTACGAACGCGTCTTTTTGAATCGCCCGGTAAAAAGAGCCGGATGGCCGACTTAGTGAAATTTGCATGAATTTGGTAAAAATATTGGGGCATTTTTAGCGCGCGTGTTCAACGCGGTGATTTACGGGGGCATTGTGCGCGCGCAATAAAAAGTATTTTCTTCGACCTTCGTAGTTTTCATTTTTTTTTAAATGCAACGCCCTTCGAGGTCAAGCACTATTGTTTTTTTTTCTTCCTTCGTTTTTTCCAAAATAACATATTTATACTATTCATTTCCTGAATTAGCGACTTCGATTGAATTATGTAAGCAGAAAACATCTAAGATAATTTATTTGTTAATAAATTTTATATGTATATATGTATGTATTTGTTAAAAACTCACCGAACGAAGACAGCGCGACGTGGGATGCTTCAAAAAACCTGGTCCTTGGCAAAACCTTATTCTTGAACTTTGAATATCTTCGCTGAGGAACTTGAGATAGGTCTCTTTCCAAGGTTATATTTTAATATACCTGATTTCTGTATCCTAAAAGCAATACAAAATGAGAATTAATAATATTCATTTATTGAAACATGTCTGAAATTAATGAATTAAAACTTAAAAAGAACGCACATGAAATTAATATAAAAATATGAAGAAAATTTCTGAAAATAAGAGTTTTCAAAAAGTATTATTGTAAATACTGGACAGCGATTAGCGGTAGACAAAACAAAATAAAAAGTTGTTTACAAATTAGAATTCAGTTTACGAAAACTTGAAATGCACTGGTTTTTTAAATTATAATATACTTTTTTCTCCGTCTACTACCAAATAATTTTTATAAATCATGCTTTACGTGTATATTAAATAAAAAAACAAATGGAAAAAGTTGCTGCAGAAGAAGTTAACATCATCTCTACCAACAAAATATATAAAGTAAAATGAATAAGTTAATTTTTGTTATAATAAATTCAAGTCGAACCCCAGAAAACCATTTAATTTATAAATTTACAATAAAATATAAAAAAAGTAAAATAAGAAAGTATTTATTTTAATAAATCATTAGGAAATAATAATACCTTTATAGGAATATATGACTTACTTCAACATTTATTTCATATTTTATTATTAAATAGATTCTTAAATTTCCTTTCGGGGTTCGCCTAATATTTATTATAGGAAAATTAACTTGTTCCTTTAATATTTGTTTAAAATGGATCATTATATATTTTCAAATTATATATACCTACCCTCGAGTTATTATAAAGTATATCAACTACTAATAAATTTCTATCAGTGCATAAAATAACCAGAAGCAATAAATATGAAGGTGTAAAGCCGATCCCTTCAGCTTACACGTGGATTCGCCGAACTACTGAATTGCGAGCTTGCATAATCAAACAGTTAAATATTTTGAAATACATTGCTCGACGGTTTTCAATAACAAGATTAATTTGAACGCGATTCACGTTAGTTATGAAAGTAAATAAAGAATTAATGGACAAATCCAGGTGCATTATAAATGTAAAGATATTTATATATATGTGCGTATATATATATTTTTTTTTCTTTTTTTTTTCTCCTTCCTTTTTTCAGATGGGCGACGCAATATTTTTGCCGGCGTTCAATAATTACAAAACGTTTTTGTTCCAATGTAATTGTCTTGTCGGTGTTTTATAGCGCCACAAGGACGCAAATCATTCTCGTGTATACGGAACGCGACACATCGTCTTTATGTCCGGCTCACTGGGGAGCAGGCACAATTGAATGCGGAAAAATTCTTGACAAGGCCGCGAGTGTCAAGGCCAGTTTGCGCACACATTGCTCCTGCACCTGACATAAGTGCAATTTGATATCAATGTACACATAAAGAGCAACGGCATAAACTATTGGTAACATCTCAATAACGCCAATTTGAATTTCATCGCGTAACATTCCCATTCCGTATTCGCAATTGCTAAATCACACCAGCGGCTTCCTAAAGCACACTAGAAGCGCTTCCAGTTTGGATACTGATCGACGAAGAAATATTGTACGTAAAGGTGAATCCGATTGATCCAATAGAACCCGTTTTGTGCCTGTAATTTTTATGTTTACAATTAAATTAATTCATTTGAAGAACTTCCAAATGGAACTGCACTACCATATTTTTTTATACTGAGATATTATTGTTAGAAAAAGATGAATTTTTAAGAATATATATAACTTTTGTGGTACTTTTATATTGATTAAGATTATTGACGGAATGAAAATCAGTTCAGCTCTGCGGATAAACACATTTATCTAATGTTATTTTTCTGTGTCGGGGATAGTATTAATCCAAATGTGAGCATAAATGTTTAGCTGAATTAGAGAAATAAGTTTACAAAGACCAAAATATCAATACACCCTATGATAGTGATTTCAAGATACTTTTACAAACCTATTAAGATCATTTTATTGCAAAATAAATAACAACTAATTATTTATTAATCTATATCAAAGTTTTGTTGGAGTATAAAATTTATATTTATATTATTCTTGAATAGAATAGTATAATTTGTTAGACATTTACGAATATTTTAATACTTATCAAGTAATAATAATTCTTGACATTGCTTTTGTATCAGTGTTTTTATGAAGTATACTAATTTTTGCTTTAACTTTTTTCTGCAAGTATAGTTTACAGCAAACGAACCTTACCGAGCTGATTTATTAAGATTTTCTAGATGTATATAAAGCAAATTCTTATTTAACTCCAGAAATTTGTTATATAAATATAACAATATTATAATAGATGATTTTTAAAAATGCCACAAGTTTATTAGTTGATAAATGTCACAGCAATGTCTAACAAAAGAACGAAATCAATTTGACAAATTCGAATAAACTTAATGCTCTTGGGTACCTAATTAAACGAAATCATAACAACGATTTGACAAAAACTAACGAAATATCTAAACATAAATCTATTAATTAAAGAATACTGTCCCTAAAACATTTCAGAAACAAAACTTTTAATAACCCTATCCTTGAAAATCGTAATCTTATCAAGTGATATCAGTGTCCTGATCAAATTTCACTTTCGACACAATAACAAGTGCGATTATATTCCAAAAATACATCGTATAAAAAAGCTTCGATTAAAATGAAATAAAACCACTAAAATAAAAATGCAAATTAAGCTCCCGAAAATACATTTCGATGTCAAAAAGGCTGAAGCTTGAACTTGCAAATGAAATTGCTCGTAAAAAAGCGAAAGAAAATAAACATTTCCTTAACGAGGCGTACGAAAATTCACCGCGATTGCACAACGAGCGAACATCGGTGGCCAGTTTTGCTTCGCGATGTCGTTATCTTTGCGTTGAATTTTCAAACGGCGTCAATTTAGCGAAGACTACAGCGTTACAAATATAGCAAAGCTGTGCGATACTCTTAGACCTTCGAGTGGCGAAGCGAATGTGCGCGTGCGGCCGGCTCGTACGTGCACGTAACGTGCGAATGTATGCACGTGCCAGCGACGTTGATTTTCAGGTCGATAGCCGTGACGTCAACGAGTTGTGAGATGAAGTTCAAGGTTATCGCGCTCGAATGCGCGACCCACGCGTTCGCGGAAAGCGGCAGGGCAGCGAATTGCACTTTTCGCGACTTTTTTTCATTCCCAAGAAGAGCTCGATTTCCGCTTTCGCGCCACCAATATCGTTCCTTTTGCATGTTCAAGTTTAAACATTAATGACACTTTCGCGGTAACTCAAATCATTGTTAACGGTGACTTCTTTTCTTGTTCGTTTCATCACGAAAGCAATTTTTCTTAAAGAGGATCTCCTCAAATGATTCGCGTTTTAATCTAAAAGAATGAAGAAATTGAATGAGACACAAGTAATTTGCATTTTTTTCAAATGAGTTTTAAATATATTTATGTAGAGATATATATGGATCAAATTGATTGATTAATTTTTAATTCTGAAATAGATTGTTATTGGATTATTAATTGTAAAAAATTGTTAATTATAATTGTTATTTATACACCGATTAGATTACAACGTAAAATTAGCATATAAATCACGTTCTTGTGCATTATTTGTGTTTCCATTAATAATTCCAATTTTGCGTAAGCTCTTGCAATATTTATGTAATTCTGCCGTGTTTAGCAAATGTATATACAGTTACCTGAGAAATCATCAATTTAGTGACATGTTTTATCAAGGTGTTTTAATTTAATAAAATTAGGTTCTCCTAATTAAAATAATTATTTATTCGTTTCAATTCAATAGGCAAAACTGCACAAAGAAATGAATTTATAGGAAAAGTCAATGTTTGACTGAAAACAATCTATTAGTAGCTGCTATATTTTATAATAACTCAGTTATATACGAGTATTTATTGTATTCAATATAATATAATATTATATAGTAAAATTTATGAAATATATTTTAAAAAGATATTAAAATAAAATGTTGTTACCACTCATTGCCTTACAGTCAAGATGTACGCAGTTTTATCACCATGCTCTGCCGTATCTTGGAAAAGAATTGGTCTTTGTCAAACTTAAGTGCATTTGAGAAGGATGTGGTCAAAAAGATTCCAATCACAGGTTTTTCCATAGTAATATCTGCAAATAAAGAATACTATTAGAAAATTGTAATTAAATGTAGCAACTGTTAAACTTACATCACTGTAATTAAATTATTAACATAAGAAATTATTCAAAACAAAAACAAAAACAAAAGGCAATGAAAAATATCTCATTGCCTCTGTTTATTTTGATTTCATCATAAATTTAATGCAACTACTAAAGAATAAAAGGATTTTCAAAACATGAAAATGTAAATAAACGCTTTTGTTTCTTTTCACATTCTTTTACAAGACCTTTCAAATGTTTATAAACAGTTTGCGATTGGCCATCTTCCTTTAAACAAAATATCCCAATTTAAACTGAAATTTCAAGGTAAAAAAGTTAATCTATTTTAACAATGCAAATAATAAAAAATGAATTTCAGTTACCGATCATTTTCATATTTTTTCTTTCATAAATTTGCTTACATCTTTAAAAGATGTCCTTGACTTCTATCACTAAAATATTTAATCCTCAAATATTTCGTAATTCATTTGCAAATACCAAAGTCGAATTCTTTTTTCTTTTTTTTTTTACAACCAATGATTCATGAACGAACTATAAATTCGCACGCTTTGCAGCTATACTTTATTATGTAAATTCGTAACATACAATTAATACATTGCATAAAAAGCGATGGATGGCGGATGTCAATTATTTTTCTCTATCAGGAGAAACGTCAAGGATCTTCTCGTATCGCAATCGTTTCATAATAGGACATTTAGGTGACATCATTAATGAGCGATGATGCTTACCAGTATGCTTAATGTCGGAAATGCGCAAAGTATGTTCGCAGTTATGAGAATAATTGCGACACTTTTTTAATAATTACAAAAAGATCATTAATTCATTTGCAAATGATTTTCAAAATATACCAAAAAGAGTTTATTTAATGTTTCCTTATTTCAATAATGATTTTATTCAATTATTTATCCTTAAATTTGACATTTTTATTATTTAAATTTATTTGTATATTTTACATTTTCAAACCTTATTTATATTCTTTGTTTCAAAAGTTATATTTATATTGTTATATGAAAAAGAAAAATGAATTCTTTAGAAATTTTATTGCAAAATAAATTGTATTAATTAGTAAAGTAAAAAATAAAATAAGGAAAATTTTAAGTTAAAAAAACATGTAGGACAATATTTTTGTGCAATAATGGCTGTAATATATATAAAAAAAAGGAATTCATTGGTTATATATTATGTAAATTTAAATTGTTGCTGTAATTGCATAAAAATTGCTCCACATTTTTATCTTAAAACAAAGATACAGTGATTTTAAGTGACCTTTAGCTTTATATTATATTGTTAAAATGAGAAAAGTACACAAAGCAAAATAATACATTTTACCGATCAACAATTTCAGTATGTATATGGATAAATAAATGCATTTATTATACAGTACGTTATTAATTAATATAAAATATGATTGTAATATATGCACAACTGATTATCTATAAAAAATTATTACATTTGCAAGTTATATTTAGTAAAAAACATAATAACAATAACGATCTAAATGAATTAAGGTTATCTCGAGTTTTTTGTCGAGATATTATTTTGCCTTTATCTCTTTTCCCTTTATATATATGTATATAAAATAAAAACAAATTATATATATGTATAAAATAAAACAGCAATTGTTTTACTATTAATAATATAACAAACACTCAAAAAAATAAACTTCTAAATCAGAATTTCATCCGCCATTTAAATATTTCAGTTTCCAAAAAAATTGAGTTAGATTGTTGGAAAATTGTTTTCATGAAAATATAATTTAGAACACAATTAATACCATGTTTTTTCTCAAATTATATATGCTTAGTACATTCTTATTTAAATATTTTTAATAAAATTTGTTGGTTAAATAGGACTTCTAAAAATTTCTATTAGTTTTAACAAAATATAGGTTACCTTTCCCGCGATATTAAACAATGTTAGAAAACGTTTATATTACAGTATTTTCCAGACTTTTCGAATTTTCAGACGCGAAATATCACAATAACACAACACACGTACAAAAACAAATAACAAAAACTAAAAAAACCGTTAATAATAGCGGGTAACATCACACGGTGCAACACTGTACTACCCTTTCTTAAATTGTTGATCAACTGGTAGGTCACGGTTTACAACTAATTATAATACTCATTGTATTATAACTTCAAACTGTGGGTGTTTAGGGCATGTTGTTATGCTTATATTTTCTATATGCAATATGCGTTATTAAACACACAATTGAAACAACAGAAGTGCGTGTTAATTAAATGAATTTTATACGAAAAAAACGTAGAAATCAATAAGAAAATTAATACTGATTAATAATTACTCTAACGTAACGCCAAGCTAGATCATGATATTCATGATTTCTCATATTTAAAAGCTCAACGTAAAATGGCAGTTATTAGCGCGCGCATCCGCGCGAAATACAAATATTAATTGAAAATGAATTATTCGTATGAACGGATCTTTAAGCAAAAAATTTTATTAAATTATAGAATTTATTGTACTATATGAAAAAAAGTTTGAAAGCTACATGCCCGTATGATATGTAATATTTATTCTAGTTTATTAAAAATATATAAAAGTAATCGATATAATTGCTTTTTTCAATTTGGAAGTTCACATTGAAATATTAAGTCTGCTGCCACGGAGCCCGTGTCTTTTTAATTTAAAATAATGCTAATAATTATTTTGTAAATTAATAACCAAACAGCATAAACAAAACATAATTGTTAAGAAGTTAGGTTTATTTCTGAAATCATTCAAGTATAATCATTTCTATTATGACGAAATTTCTTGATTTCATTTTATCAATCAACACGAATTTTGCATTATAAACAATATGCCCTTAAGGTAATGCAGTAAGTCTGTTGCCACGGAGTTAGTGTTTTTGTAATTATTATTCTGTAAATGCTGATTTGATGCTTGCAATTGATTCAGCATATTTTTTAGACATGGGAAAATTGTATTCAATTAAAAAGTCTGAATTTTTAAATCAATTTTAAGCGAATTTAGGGACCGCGTTTTTTTAGCACCTAAAAAACGCGGTCCCTAAACTTGCTTGAAACTAATGATAAAAATTCAGTTACATCATTGGTAAATAATCTCCCATATTGAGAAAAAGTGCTGAATCAACAACATCAATTAATACTCATTCATTTTAATAAAAACGAATAACACCCTAATCTAGTAATTAACGCTTATGGCATCATCTTAATGCTTAAGGCAGATGCTCATTTATCTGTCCCGTACGTTTACAATACTGCATTAAATTGGATTCCGCATAAAATTGCAACGACAGCAGAGCTTTATATACGAAAAGTGGCGCAACCCAGTGGAGCCCGCGAGAGCTCGCTTTGTAAACGTGGAGGAGTTTGATATTTAGGTTGAATCGTCCGGACGCGACCCGGACGCTGAAACCTTGAACTTGAAGAGCAATCCCGAACTTGATTCCCCGACGAACGGCGGTAGTCAATAGCGTTATACTCCCACATCAGTCTGCCGTCTCGGCCCGAGTTTGCCCTCGCGCGGCCGTCCGTAGGTCGCAACCTCTGCTTCGCCGTTCGCTGCAATGAAAACTGACCTACCCGAGAAACCTCGCGATTCAATCGATCCCGACCTGCGTCACTTTCCTCGCAGTTATTTTCATTTGCGACTTCTACATTTTCGGAATTAAACGTATTACCAGTTAGATAATCCTTGGCTCAATGTCAAGGGCGCCAAAAAACGGTCGCCGTTAATTGGATCAAAATCCCTCGCGTCAAATATTTACGATTTAAACGTATTGCGCTTTTCACAGTGGCACCTTTTCTAATTGCATTTCCCACGAATAAATAGTTTTAGATATTGACTTCCATTGCTTTATTTTCATATTCATCATAATGAAAATTTAGGGTGTTTTATTTCCAACCAAGTTAGAGTGCTTTAATTTATTTTCATTTGATAATTTTATATTAAACATTTATTTTATATTAAACATACAATAAGATATTTTTTTAACTTGGGAAGAATTATCTTTATAGAAAGGCATTTGCTTATGGGAACACATGATTACGGAATGTGTTCTAAAACAAAGGTTGATTTTTCAGGTTGTTACATTTAGTAATCTAGATCAATTTATAGCTATTAATTTAAGTCAGGAGAACGTATCACTTGGTCAATAATATTGTTTAACAGCAAATAAAATCTTAAAATAAAATCTTTAAAATTAAAATAAAATTACATGAATTTTATAACCAATGGAAAAAAGTGATGCCATCATAACTTATGGTTAAAATTGATGGATATAAGGTCGTATCGTCAAGTTGGCATCTTTCGACAGCATAACCTTGAAATATTAACGATTTTGTGTCATCATCAAGTATACATATGAAAATACATAATTAGAAGTATTGTTGGTTAAAGATTCGTTTAAAACGCAAACAAGAATTTAAACTAATATTAGGAGTATCTCAACAAGCAATTCATATCGTTTGAAATCACTGAGAATGTGAATTTGTTATTAAAAATGACGAAGACTTATTTGTGTTCCTGATATAAATATTGAATATTTTAGATAAGAAACACAATTCACGATATGAGAAAAGTTTGCAGAAAAATAGCCTCTGAATTATTGACAATTTAGATTTGAAAGTTTATTCGGGTACTTATCTCAGAGCCAAATTAGGAGAGCGTCCCAGAGAATGTTTACAAATAAATATTTATAATATAATATTTTGTAATTTTGTTAGCATTGAAATAAAAATAACTTTGTTAAATCTAAAACTTAAAAAAACTGTATATTTATCATTTCCTCCAAGTTTTTTTTTTTATTTATTACAAATATTTACTTTTTATCCTTTTGAAATTTATCATTTCTTTCAACTTATATATATCTGTTTTTATTATTCTTAATAAAATATTGTATTTTTTATAGTATAATACGCTGATAATTTGTATATAATTTAAAGACAAAACGTGTGTTTTAAAATATTCTCCTTCCAAATAATTTAACAATTTAAAATAGTCATATTACATACCCTCTAGAATGAAATGTTATTTGTGTCAAGGCACAGCGTCTTTGCTTATATTAGAAATAACAACGCTTGCGGTTTGTAAAAGTACAGTCCCCGACACAGTAACATTACATTGTCAAAATTCAAATGAAGTAATTTATATGTTTCCAGAAGGACGAACTTATATTTATACACGTTAGCGGCCTAAATTGGGGGAGAGGAAATATTTATTTCAAGTCAATAAATGAGATATTGCTCTTGTTTCAAACATTTGTCACGTTAATATTACTTCTGTGTGATTTCCCCTTGAAAAATGTTATATAATTCGTAAAATAGTATTTATATATTAATAAAATTTCAAACAAAAAATGTTGAAGTAGGTAACTTCTAATTTTTAAAATTATTTAAATAATAGCTTTTATAAAAGTAAATACTTGTTTTCAGTTCAATTATTTTAATTTTGATTAGAATGCTTCATAATTCAATTATTAATTGTAAATTGTAGTTTGACGAACAAATACAATATTTTGTTAATATAGCATTTTCCTCAGTTACATCAAAAGCTAATAAGATAAACATCAGGAAATAAAGAGAAATTAATATAACCTAATTCAATTATTTTAATGCCTTGTATTATTTAAGCAATAATAATACATTTATATAAATTATTCAGCTGTTATAATATTTTATTAAAGTAAACATTTATATACTTTAACTGCACATTTTTATAAACAATTTGATAGTGCCAAATTGTTAATCTTTAAAATATTATTTATATGTTGACCTTAGCTGCAGGTTCTCTTCAAATACTTATTATTTAAATAACATTTTTGTTTAAAATTATTAAATTAAATGATGAAACATGATGTTTGTACTTTAGTCATCGCTGTATCAATAAGTCATTGAAAAATATTTATTGAAAAATATGCATCAGAGTAAGATTGTCTCAAATCTGAATTGATCAGACAGTAATTTTACCTCAACTGATTATTTGTACAAAAATAATTTTTCTTTTTCAGATCCAAATTATCAATATCTGGAAAATATTTCAATTCATATCACATCTTTTTATATTTGTTAAATATCAGTTTAACACACTAAGAAGAATATGACAGAAAATCTACTTTTAACTTTATTTTAGATAAATGACAATTTTCGAATAAATGTCATTGTTGCAAGAAGTAAAGGTGCACGTTTTAAATGTTAAGTTTATAATTACTATAAAATTATATCCTTTTAAGATATCAGTTACTGAAATATGTATTATATCATAAACAAATATCTACGCGATATTCTTCATTTATATGCAACAAACTTTTAATATTCTTTAAAATATCACGATATTTCAAAAATGATAAATCTTATAAATGCCATATGTTATTAGAATTTGCAAATATAACGGGCAAATATAGGCAGTTATTAACTAATCGTTATCCAGTAGATTTGTCAATTATACACCAATTATTGCCAGATGATTTTTTTCGTTCCTTTGATTGCGATAACCACGTCGGTTATCAATCAAAGCCGGCAATTCCGAGTGGCGCACTTGGCGAATGTTAAAGAATGTTACGTACAAAGTGTAAAAGTGGCTGGATGGCCGTTCTTGTTGACCTCTATCGAGGTCACAGGCGGCTTGCAGGGGCTGTAACCTCGAACTGGTCTGAGCTCCGGGCAAGGTATCAACCGTGAAGCTTGCCCGTGACCGGTAAAGACCTTGGCCATGGCAAACGACGTCGAGACGCAAGCGTCGAGGCGCGCGCACACGCTCGATGCTTGATAAAAGTGGTGCGCACGCCAGACCTTGGCCTTATCAGTAGCCACAGGTCCATACTCCGCGTGGAGAACAGTAGAGCGTAACAGAGCGCTTGCGAATATTACGCCGACGTTGCCTTTCCTGTTCATCTCGCAAATTTTGCGCTGCCTCCACACTCCCCTCAACACCACTCCCACGTGGAGTTCACTAAAGTCACCGTACCAAAAGCAAAGTATAATGTTATAGGGTCAAAAGTATTGCGCAAGGAAGGAAATCGTAAACATTGTTGCGATTGAATGAAAGCGAATAATTTGCGCTTACTTTCCTTTTCCTTTTTTTCATTTGGATCTTGTACATTTGAATGTCCTTGGCAGCACTTAAGGTCAACTTTGATCTTGACCTTTCGCTTTTCCGGTGTAATTCATGAAGAATTGTTATTGTTAGGCCAAATTTTCACTTGTTAAAATGTTACTGTAATATGAAGTAACTGTTAACGAACATTGTATAACAATTTATGTGCTATTTTATGGCTTTTAAATGTACATGGTTCCTTAATAGTAAATGAGCTTGGAATATATTATAACAATATTGGGATATAGTCAGCAGGATAAGAAAATGTTTTATTCTGTCATCAGATCTGGTTATCTTAAAGTAGTTATAATGTATAGATTCAGTACACAGTATCCTGATAAAAATATTTGTCAGAAAAACTTCGATTCACAATTTGCATTCAAAATTTTTCAAACTCCGTCATTGTTGTCATTATTATTATAATTCTTTTTTTACTGAATATCTAGGAACAGCATTAGATGCACACAGAAACGTGAGTTGATATTGCGCGTTAATATGATGAATCATGATCAAATGTTGCACAACACTGATAAAGGATGGCACAATGTTACGTTGAAATGTCCTTCAATTGCAAATCATTCAAAAAGTTGACAATGACATTAAATAAAGTCAATAAAAGTATAGATTACTTAAATATTTATTGTTGTTGTTAATTTTTATCAGTGCAGCTTGTTTTCATATTTAGTACATTTTTAGACAATATGCATTCGTGCCAAAAATGACAACTTAATTCAAACCGACAGGATTGATTAAATCTAAAACGTGTTTTAACATCGATAAATACAAAATGCCCCGAAGACAGGTCTCATGAAAATCTGATTAGCTAATCGTTCTCGTCATCGACCATTTGGAGTCTAATATGACACTGAATTTTTCAAATTACCATCGAGGTATAATTTATTCGTTATATTGTGTTAACACGATTAAATATTACATAGTCTAGACAGAACTACAATAATTGCAATAACAAAGAAAATAATAATAATAAATTACATCCATATATATTTAAAATAATAATTACAAATAATTAATAAATTTTACAGTTATTATGTTTAAAAATTCTCCATTACAATTACATGTATGCTATAATTGCAGGAATATTGCAAAAATTGATCTATAAACCATACGTCGATAAAATAGAGATATTAGGGAGTAAATTGTAGATAATAGAACCAGTGCGACATGGAAATTAACATACTTGAGATGAAGATTTAATCCAATAGATTCGTGTGAATGGAAATAAAGTATTTACCTCACAAGTCAGCTATGCTGTAAAAAGAAGAAACATTTTTTGTTGCCTACAACAAAGGATGACAAAAGTGGTCACTTGTACACTTGTGATCCCCTCTTGCTTCGAGGAATGTGTCCGCAAGTTTTCCTATTGAAAATGTCAACATTATAACCTATACAAATCCTTTAACTGCGGTGGCCTGAGGTGTGGAGGATTGAGGAATAAAAAATCGTATTTCTGAAAAGTCTAAATTTATAAAAGTATAAAAATAAAATTACACGTGGTCAGCTATATCTTTGCGTGTTACTTTTTTTTTCTGTTTATCTACTCAATGTCATGACTAGAAAATCGTTAAAGAACGCCTTTTGTTTGATCACAATTTTCAAGTACAAAAGTGGTGAAAAATCGAGGTTAAATGTGACGTAAGAGTTGTTTTCTGTGCATGTGGGAGTTCTTATAATTACATACTAAATTTGCAGATACACTGCATCTTTCCTAGATTACTCGTTTGTCGTTATGTTTCCAAGATGATGGCCATTTTCACAAAGAATCGTTACGATTGATTAATTGAATACACGTAAAGAAAATTAAATTTTCCACTTCTGGAAGATGTACGATAGGATCGACTTAGTAAAATAGTTACATAAACAAGAAAACCAAGGAGACCCAAATATAAGGTAAAGGCAATAATACACGAAGAAAGAAATATAAATTTGTTAATTAAACATTTAGAAGTATAAATTAAAAATCATCAACTTTTAATTTTCGTTAGTTTCATGAAACTTTTTTTGAATCTAGGAAATCTAGGAAACACATTCTATGTGGAAAAACTGTATATTTATAGGTTAAAAGTTATCAGTTTAACAATCAGACCTCCAGTACTCATAAACCAGTTTCTCAAAAATGTAAGTAGATTGGCACAAATTCGAATTCTTTTTACTAAAATTTAATAGTCACTGCCCTATTAAAAATGACATATTAATACATATTGAAACATCAAATTTCGGAGACAATTACCGTCCAAAAACGTATTTGGGGATATGTTTTTGGGCGGTTATTGCCTCCGCATTTGGATGTTTTAATATGTATTATATGTCATTTTTAATAGGGTGATATTTTAAATTACGATAATTATATGATTTTTCCTTCATCCGTATACAAATTTTCAGGAATTGGATAAGAAGTATATATCATAACCTGTTAATTGAAACGATTTCAACAAAAACCGCACGAAGCATCTTGAGAATACAAAGAAAACTTAAAAGTCAATTGATCTCATTTTTGAATAAAGACAGGACTTGACTATAGTGTGGTGCGAGTGTTTAGTCGGAAGTGATGAAAAGTGTAAAACGGACTTTACGCCGTGACCTTGGCCTTGACATCGACCGCGGCATTCCGACGCTACGCAGTTACATCAGAGAGCGTTCGTATGACGCGGGGCGAGGAGGTCGAGGAAGCCGCGGACTTTGATACACATATCGACAGACAGGTGGTAGAAGCGCTTCTATGCACGCTTAGACCCACTGCTTACGTACACCAAGACAAATAAATAGAGTTAACTCTTTCAAGGGGAGGTATTGTTGGTTTTAGACATTCAAATTTAAATTCTTCGCCGCAAGACATTAATTTTCAATACCAATAGGTATTTCCGGAACAACAAAACCATTGCCATGATTTAAATTCAAACATATAGACGAAACTAATATATATTTTGTTCGTATACTTATTATAAATATTATCTTTCAGATGAGATAGTAATTACGATGCAGAGAATTTTTGCAATATTTATATGCAAAAACTGTGGACCAATGTGGTGTCGCACCTTTGGTCAATAATTGCGCCAAGGTGCCATAATGTTTGACAAATATTATTATAAATGTTTGTAAAATATTGCCCAATCGCTATTGCCAATGAGATTTTAATTTCACAAACGCTGCGCAATTTTCGTGCAATCCTGTTGCACATATTTTAATTATAATCTGCGCCAAACTGTTGCCAAAAAGTGTGTACAAAAATTCGGCAATCAAATTTTCGCAACCTGTTTGAAGCAAAATTATAACAGTATGCGACATATCTTTGATGACAACTGTTTGCATAAACAAGTACTCGTTTGTGCAAAATTTGCTCCATATTTTATTTATACTTAAGACATAATTATATTAATTATACCGAAAAGGATAATTCTACGAGCAAAATAATAATGCATAAAGTACCTTTGTGTCATTTCTTCTAACAAAAATATAAGTAAATAATCGTAATTATATTTAATCAACCATTGGTAAAAACTCTGACATTATTTCATTGAGCGGATTTTCGCAAACGATTAATGATTAATTTATTTCTTAGCAAGCATTTGCAACGAACACTTGTTCATAAATTACAGTGAAACTGTATGAAATAATGTTGAATCATTTTTTAGGTACGGCTAATTGGAAACAAGTGGGTGGACAGATTGATGAAAAACGTTCCTACGAAAAAGCGAACAAATGATTAGCTAGAATTTGTGTCATGCTATCGACCTTAAGCACAATGAACTGGGAAGTATCGCGATGAGGCCTTGAACGAGAGACTCGAGTGGAACTATTCACGTATATAAAAAGGTCGAATCATACGAGGAGACTCAAAATCAATGATAACAAGTGCTTGTAGCGTACTTGGACTATGTTAGATGGACAGGGACAACTATATTATTCCCAGCTCCATTACCATTTTGATAAATCTTCTTTGAATACATTTATATTTCATGTATTTGAATTTATCACTGTAATAAAGACATCATTATTGCTTCAAGTATTTATTTGAGTAAGTAAATAATAATCTCGCAATGGAAATGATTGTACGATATATATTGAAAGTGAAGTTTCATAAAAAAGAAATATTAAATAATATTTATGAATATCCAATACTTATAGGGTTAAGTCATCCATAAATACTGATAAAAGGAAATAATAAAAAGAAAATACAAGGTGATTCCTTATCCAGAATTATAGTTTTTTGATATTATTGTAATATTAATTAATGAATGATCAGACCTCGATTGTTTATAACATTTCAATGATTTCTGTAATATTAATTTAAATGTCAATCCTATAATTAAAAAGTGTAATGAATACTCGATTTCTGCACAACTATCCTTGCATCAAAAATTCAATTAAAAATAAACTTCCATTATTCTCATGGTTTTGATATATTTTTATATTAAAAATAAAAGTAATAGAAAGTCTGATAAGATGTAAAACATTAAGTTCTGGTTGTTATGTTAATGTTATCAATAATATTACTATTCACTTTGAAATATATGATATTTTAACTGGCCTAGGTACGAAATATTTGATTTAAATGCAATTTAAGTGAACAACATAGAAAATTAAATTAATAAATTGAAATTGTAAAAAAAAATTCAAACTACAGAAATATTCATAAAAAAATTGCATAATTTACTTTCAAAACCACCATGGCCAAGTACTAACAAAAGACACTGAAGTGTAATTTCACAATGGTAAATGAATATTCAAAATTTGTAAGACAATGTTGCGGTGATTTTTTTTTCTCTTCCTTTTTGCAGTGTAAAAAACAGAAGGGCGAAGCGGAGACGCGCGTGGCGCTCGGAAGAAGGATGAAAGAGGAGATACATGAATATTCAACATAAAAAAAAAACAGAAAAAATACAAGCCGAAGCTGCGAAGGTTACCGAGTGTGCTTTTAAAAATGTTGTGGCAAAGTCCGACGCGGATTCAGGGTCAGGCAGAATCTACTTGACGAAATAATTTGTTCCGGGTCGCGGTGGCCTCGCCGCCAATGTCCGATCTACCGGTATTTTCGAGCCAAGGTCGCCGACGTTGATTATATTTCCCCCGATAATAAATTCGCGAAATGGTCACGTCAATTTTTATATTCTTCTTGTGCGCCTTCGCATGCGAATGTTGCCATTTCAATTAAGTAGAATACGCGAGCGCAATTGTTGCATTAAGTTTCGCAGGAATAATTAACGTATAGAAAATGAATGATGAAAAGTAAAAGGAATACGATCGTAATTTTAAGTTTAAATCGGGTAAGTGTACTAA
This sequence comes from Leptoteleia sp. ZL-2020, assembly GCA_022817305.1. Taxonomy (NCBI): domain Eukaryota; kingdom Metazoa; phylum Arthropoda; class Insecta; order Hymenoptera; family Scelionidae; genus Leptoteleia; species Leptoteleia sp. ZL-2020. The sequence continues at coordinate 19,087 of JABFPN010000471.1, forward strand.
CTGCTTCTAACTGTGTTTTAGGTATGTGTCAGTTTTTCAATAAAAAAATCCTGTTTCTTAAAATGAAAAATTTCTGTTTTAGCTACAAACAAAACATTTCGAACTAGTGTCTTAAATTTTAAAAACAGTAATATTTATTCAAAATGTATTTCTATTAGATATTCTATGCAACAGTTTAGATATGCTTCTTTTATAAAATTGGTATTCCAAATAAAAAATTTATATAATATTCCAATTCATTTAATGATGTATATTTAAAATATATACAGTGATAACAAATTGAAATATATATTTGGTCTGTTATCTAAAAATTAACTGTGTTAAGTAATAAAGTCTTATAATAATTTAAACATTCAATCTATTTATGAGATAAATATACAAAATCCATACTTTTCTTTTGAATATCAATTTTAAATTCCTTTTAGTTTCAGTTCATTAAACGATGATGCAAATCAATTCATAATTCCTAAAGAATGGAGAAATTGTCAAATGATGCTTTTCAATATTCAATGAAGTTAAAACTTCACGAGGAAAAGAAGACTATGAAAGAAAAGTAATCGGAGAGAATGCAGATTTGTCAACATAAAAATGATGCGAAATGCATGAAGAATCATTGGACGGTTGTACACAATTTAAAATAATAATAAGTGTAACTTGATTTAACTTCGCACTTGGCTTATAAAATAAGACTGAAAAACATGCTAAAAGTAGTTGGAGTAATAAATCGCGAAAGATAACTTTCTCTGGGACCACGCATATATCAGTTATGCGCTCGCCCATATACAGCGCAATTACGTTAAAACAGAGTAAGATTCTTTAAATAAAGCAAGGTCAAGTTTAACCAAGGCCGTCAGGAGTATCGGCCCCCACGACGTTAAATTATTTATTAATATACTTACTCCGCTATTAGGAACACAGAACTAATCGGCAAAATTGGATCAGGCATTGGTACTTTATGCACAAGTACGCACTTAAAAGCAAATGTTTTACCTATGTTGATGCCTTTATCTAAAACTATATTATCTTACTATTTTTGTACAATTAGAAATAGATTATTATTTATAAAAGTTTTATATTTCTATTATAGAAAAAAATGTCTAACTTTATCAAACAAAATTTCTTATTATATGAGGTTGAAATTTTAATATCCTATAAAATTATTGATAAAAATAATATTTCATTATTAACGACACTTAATTATATCTATAACATAATAAATTTACGACAGATTTTTTTGTCAAGTGTCAAAGAACAGCAGATGGAGAGCTATATATATTCGTAATTATAATGTATTGCGGAATAATATTTTCTAACAATAATTACAATAATGACGTATATCAGATGTTGATAGCGTTTCGTTTCTTGGTTACACTTAAACTCATCAGTGCCTTTACTTTTAACACTTGACAAAAAAATCAGACGTAAATATATTATGTTATAGATAAAAATAATATTTTTGTTGTACTCGTTGATACATAATTGAATGGTAATTAATTTAATTACTATTTGCAATTCAACATTCTCCAATGAATTATTTATCAAACATAGAACAATAGAAACAATGGCGTATGATTTTGTAATATGAAATTTGCAACAAAATATAACTCCAATGGAAAAAGTAACTATTGTTCTTTTTGTACAAAACTTAGAACCGGAAATAAAATTAAAATGATACCGAGTACTTCAACCACCCATTATCTATCAGAAAATGTCGCATTATTTGTCATTTCCTTTATCTTTTCTATTTTACTCAATAATTACAAGGGTATTTTCATAAATGAAAACAGATGTGTTTCGAAGAAAACATAATTATACTTTACATGTCATTCAACAACAAAGCATGAAAAGTCAATGACGTATTCACAAAATTTACTTATTGAAATAAAAATAAACAAGAAATTAACTTGTCTTTCTCCTTGTACTATTATTTACATTTAAAAATATCCTTATGATTATTCTTTTATTCTATTATATGTACAAAACAACTCATCTACTAAAATATATTTAATTAATATTTCAAGTTATATAAATTTAAATATGTAAAGATACATTTAATATTATTTTTTGCTTTTAAAATTGTATTCTCGAAGAAAATTAAAGTTTATATCGTGCAATAAATTATGCATCAAAATTATATAATCGTGTGTTTCTTTCGTGAATTTAATATTCTAATACACTCGTAAACAATTAGTTCGAAAATGTGTTTTCAATTTATAATTTTAAGATCAGTTATTGATTAGTAGCTAATTGTAAAAAAACAGTATGACTTCTTAAATAAATATTTACACTGTAAAATTAAATAATCACATTTTAGAGTGTAAACATTTCTACACTAGAACTATTATTATAACATTCCATCGCATAACGCAAAAGAAAAATTGAAAAAAAGGACACAGCTGTTTCTACTTTCTAAAGAACCACGAGAACTTTTTGAATAAATTTTTTTTATTTCCAAATTAAAACTGTCAATTTTATATAATTATAAAATAAAACAGTCATAAAATATATAACATGCATATTTTATTATTTATGATGGTACATCATAATATAATATTATCTTTCTAAACACAACGCTAACATATAATTCTGTACGTTCCAATGGTAATGATAAACCTTCTTATAGGCACTCTATTAATTGCAAAAATGCTTTATAACATGTTTCAAAAATATGTTTTTACTTTTTCTCTGTCATTATAAAGCCGAAGTGCACTTATCACCTTTTCTCTCGCTTCCACTATATTTTCTTACTTAGATTACTTAGATAAATGCTCTGAGGAACGAAACACTTGCGTCCAATTTTGAAGACCTTACTCTCAACTTCAAACCTACATCTCAAGACATTTTTATTACACCACATTGTAATAATATCCAGATACCGATTTTGTATTTCTGATACAAACGCACGCGTAAATAAAATCTGCATAATTGAACGCATTATAACCAACATTCAGACACATTTTTAACGCATTATCGTTTCATAGAGAAGAAAAAAACAAAACAAAAAAGAAACTAGAATAATGATCATGGAATGATTGTCCTGCACAAATCCAGAATTTGAATTTTACACCACAATAAAATCTAACGCAGCTGCGATTTTAAAAGGAAGGACAAATAAAAAAAATCATACATTAATGATGGTTAAGAGTCAAGCGTTAATTAATTGTACCAAAACTTCCAGTTATGAGGAATGAAATATCGCCGTTAGATGTCACTAACCAACGAAAGTAGAAATGCAACAATGAACGCTGATAATAAATGCAAGAGTTTCGTATATCGTAATGGAATGAAATATGGCAATCTACGAAAGTGGAAGTTTGGTCACAAATCCTTAAGTTACGTCAGAATGCTGAATGTAGAAAAGAAAAGAAACGTCTTTCGTTGATATTTTGCTTCAAATAAAATAGAAAAAAAATGAAAAAAAAAAAAATAAAATAAAATAAAATAAAATAAATAAAAGTGGACGGTTATCCGCATTGAAATACATTCCAAAATTCACAAAAATACGATACCTTAGATGTCCATAAAAATATAATTCCTCGCGAAACAAGGAAAGGCATTTCAATGCGGTGTCACTGAAGTCAAAACCCCTTTAAAAGCTGAAAAGCCCCGCAGTTTATAATTAAAAAATGCCGCGTTATTTCGTAATAATAAACGGCCCAGACGACTCGTCAATCCGGGCCAAGGCACTTTCTTATTCTTTTCCACCCAATTCAATTTGCACGACACAACTAAACCGCATCGGGTAACAAATATACATCTGAAAAATCGCTGATCCACTGTTGCCCTAGAAAAAAAGCTCGTTCCCTTCTACCAGGAAACGAAAAGTTTCAGTTTCCGTTTGGTAAAGTTAACGATTAGTCCAGTGTTTCCCATCGTGATATTTCTTTTATATATTTATATATATCGAACAATAATCGATGAAGTATAGTGTCGAGTGTTAAAAGATCGATCGCGAAATCATCGCGACGTTTGTTCGTCAAACAATGAATCGAGTATTTTGGCGACTTTGCCCTTTCGATGATCGCAGAATGGCGCCGGCTAAGGAGCAAAGTTGGAAGAAGAAGATCTGTGGATTATATCTGGGCGAGCTTAACGTAATTAGCTGGTAACATGCCCTGACGACCAGTACGTTCCACCGTGCCTGTCATCCACCCACCCTCAATGGCTGTACAGTTGATTATTAAATCTCCACATCTAAAGCTCACTTCATCGTGGTCTTGTGCTTCATAATCATAAATGGCTTGATAGATGCGCTGTTGAATTGAATCAAACAATTAGTCTTAATTCATAAAGGTATGAATTTTGCCAGGTTTGTAATTAAAAGCTCAAAATATTCATTGTTAATCAAATGATATGACAGCGAATATGGAGATGTTATCGAAAAAACGTAGATAAATAAATCTAGCCCGCAATGACAAGTGAATGATAAAGATATACACAATGGTAACGAAAAAGTAAGCACAATTATGAGGATATAACAGGATACGAGAATATATCAATGAATATGGAGATGTTATCTAAAAAAATATAGCCCACAATAACGAGTAAAGGATAAAGATATGCACAAAGGTATGAAAAAATAAGCACAATTTTGAGGATATAGTAGGATCCGAGAATATAACTACAAATATGAAGATGTTACCTAAAAAACATAGATAAATAATTATAACAAGCAAAGGTGAGGAAATATAATGATGAGAATATGCGGAATGTTAAAGGCGTGAGAATATAACAGCGAATATAAATATATGCTAGCCATAAAACATAAATAAATAAAGCCCACAGTATTGAGGAAATGCATGCATAATGATAAAAATATAACGAGAAGACACGAGTATATACAAATTATAATAAAACAAATCAAGATGGAACGAATCCATTACAACAATAATTAATAATTTAATTTAAAATTAATGTATTGCCTGTTATTTTTTTTTGTATTGCAATATATGTTAAATTTATCTAAGTTAATATATGCTAATTTTAACGCCATATGTGTTAATTTTATCTTTATAGATTAAATAAATAAAATATATTTGTTGCCCCAAAAAGGCAACTTATTTTTCCAATTAATGGTTTTTTTTCAGTAGTAAATTCATTCTAATTAGTGGTGGTAATCAATTATTATATTATAATATTGAAAGTACATGCTAAGAACAATAAAGATAAATTCTCAAAAGAAATTTTTTAAATTTCTTTAAAAAAATCAAATTATCTTGTCAATATATTTTACTTTAATTTTATGCGAGGATGATTGAAAGTAACGTAAGCAAAAATAATAACATATAAATATACTTCAATACATTACCCCTGTATTTATAGCTGGCGGTGGTGGTTGATGCATAACATTATTATTGTTCGCAGCAGGCGTGAGTGAACCATAATATTCATTTACAGGATCAATATCTGCAACTGAACCAATTTTTCGAGTAGGTGGATTCGTAACTGAAAACATTTTCGTTAATTACACATTCAATAATAAAATCTTTTCATTACATACTATCAATCGATGATAATCGTAAGATTAAAGTTAAAATCATTATTAAAAATCTAAAACAAGAATGTAAAGCACGTATTTGTGAATTTGTTAACCACGTCCCTTGCTTATAAAACAACAATAAGGTCAAATAATATAGTTGTGGGGCATCTATAATGTGGTGTATAATTGAAATGAATGTTATAAATAAGCGGGCAAAAAGAGGCGAGAATTTACACGAGAGAAATTAATTCTTAGATTGAAGCATAATTTTGGAGCTACTTGACGTTATTAAACATCAGATAAGGTCAAGTTATCATTATTGGTCTATTTTTGGTAGATTATACCAAGAAACTGAGCAGAAATCAACTCAGGAAAATCAAAAGATATCTTGAAAGGACTGGGATTTTAGGATGAGTCGTGGTAAGAACTGGGAGAATGCACTACAAGTATTAGAATATGAAGATTGGACATGGAAAGGTTGATCCTTGAAGATAAAAGACAGAAAAGATTTGGTAGCATTAATCAGGTGCCCCAATCGATAAGTATAATTAAGGAGCCTATAATAAATTACTTGTAATATTATGGACATTTATTACAGAGAACATATGTCTAAGTAAAATGCTCTTCTACAGGGATACATTCTGTCTCTGTTGTTTAATAAATAAAAATATAATTTTACTATTGATAATAAACACAAAATTTTATCTTATATGTGTAATGTTTACATTCTTGTCGAAAGTGTCTACTTATACCAATAAGACTATTTATGATAGTATTAATTATAATTAGAAAAACATCTCAAAACCCCTGGAAAACTCTGGAATAAGTTTGGCTCTTTGGTTCTTTAGAGAAATATAGATTTGTCTTTTGTAAACAATTTGAGAATTGTAAACTTAATTCCACATTAATCCAGAGATAAGTTAGACAAAATTATCACGATATACAAGGTAGGTTAGTCAACATTATTGCTACGAAGTTTTAAGATATAACGATATCACAGTATATTTGTTTGTTTCTAATATGACTTTTATTTATAATTCCGAATACACTAATAGAATAACTTATTATTGATTATTTATTTGTATTTCCCTATTAATCTGTTGGCAAAAGTTAGAATCACCTTTCATATATTATATTCTAATCTTTACACCCTATTTAATACCAATAGACAAATATAGGATTACAAATACATATTCAAAAATGCTACGAAAATGTGAACAAAAGTCATATTAGAAACCGACAGGTACCATTATAAATAGTCCTACTAATATCCTAACGCTAAAACTCAATAAGAATTATTTTCCGGAGAATTCTCGGATCCGTCCTTAGTCCCATCTTTGGCTCCATCCCACTCCAACAATGTTATCCATGACTTTGCCCACGCGAAGACCCAATTCAGCGGTGATAAGCGTTAGAACCTACCTGCACCCTTGTCGCTAGTGTAAATAACAGTGGTCGCGGCCTGCCTAGCGGAATACGGACTTGGTCTGGCTTCGCTAAGCGGATCGTAATCGGCAATTCTCCCAGGCGTCCTTGGCACCGGCGGACTCGCCGTCCTAGGTGGAGCTGGGTTTGCGTTTACACTGGACGCCGGTGCGATCGTGCCGTCGGTGTATTCTACATATTCTGAGCATAAAGCATAAAAAAAGCTAGCGGTAACTACCACTTTATTATCACATGGCACCCTATACTTATAAGCTCAATGGTAAATTATAAAAAAAAACGTGTTAAAAGGGGAGAATTGGAGTTCCAAGTCAAACGTGGTGTTACGTATTAATTACACAAAAGGGATTTATGTGTCTGTACGTATGACGCGTGTTTGGACGGATATGAATGTAAAAAAAAAGAAAAGAAATGAAGACGAAGCGTGACAGCGAATGAAGCAATTTACCAATTTGCTCGCCGTTCTCTCCGGTCATAGTTCTTTTCTGCTCCATGATGGCCTTCTTCTGAAGCTCTCCGTGGTACGCCACATTGGATATGATTTTGCTGTTTTGTTTGATCCGCAAGGTTTCGGGATCATCGGCGATCTGGGTGAATTTCCCTTTCGCCTTTTCAAATTCCGCGTGGTACTTCACGTTGCTCTGTATCTTCGTGTTCTCGGCAATGCGCTTCATTTCCGGCGTCTCCGCCATTGCTGTGGCCTTTGCTTTCGGTATATGTCTAAAATCAAACAAATATTATTAGTATGGCAAGAAGAAGCGGAATTTCATATTTTTATATATATATATATTTTTATATTTAGTGTCCTTTATAAGCAAAATTTAATTAATATATATAAATATATGTTTGTTTTAATCAAAATTCTTTGAGAATATGCATATATTTTTGTGAATCAAATTATATAATTAAACAAAGATGCTCAATATATCCTCCTAACGGTTTTTCAAACGTATTCATACGATGACAGTGCCGCTAATGTAAATACTTTTCTCCAAAACATAGGTAGGTGACGATCTAACAAAACTATGTGTACTAGGGTCGAAAGTAGGTTTTCCATTAGGATAAAAACAAAGTAGTTTGAAGAACTTTTTCTTTTTTTCTTTCCTAGTACACGAACAGAAAATAAGCAAGAACTACCAGGATATTATTTAAGAATTTTTAGTTAAACATAACTGCTATTCAAACTAGATTAATCACCTAATCCAACTAAAAAAACTTAACCAGGACCCATTTGGGTAATTTTTTATTTCTCTCAGTTTAAACAAAACTAAAGACTATCCGAATGTACAGTAAATTTGAGTTTTAGTTATATGTTAATGTTGCACTAATACTTTTTTTTCAGCTCACGCAGCAGTAAATTTTACTTGACCTAGAAAAAAAAAGAATGATCGGAGTCAGCAAAGCGCTAATACCAATCAGACTTTATAAGGTTGACTCTTGGACAGGAGTAATCGCATGGTGAGCGGTCAATGACACGCTCTCTTATCGCAAGCATCCTCCGCAAAGCTAATGTGCAATTCCTTTCGAGTGGAATATAAACAAAGTTCTTCATTCTAATGTTTAAGTGCAATAAACAAGTAATGTTAATTAACTAAATAAATCGTTCCAATTATCAGTTCAATGAAAACGTCAGATGAAATGTATAAAAACACTTTATATAAGGGGTTGTTCACCAGATTTTTGTCCAGCAAAATATATTCAAGAATATTATTATCTTGAAATTATTCTATTGTCCAATTCGAGTTGCATTTATGGTATATAACTATCATGTTATAGAACTATTTTTGACCTTTCAGAAGTAGATCAAGTACAATTACTGTGTATCAATGCAAACAGGTAACTGTAAGTAAATTGATATTTTTAATAAACTTGAAATTGGTACTATATTTTGTCAGTTAAAAAGTCTTAAAGTCTTAATATAAAAGCACTTCCTTAGTATGCTTAAAGCATTTTTCTAATGTACCAAGAATATTTCCTGCTATGTAGGAATTGAAAATGAAAAAAGAACAAAAAAAGAACTGGGCTATGTTGTTGCTACCAGATGTAGCAAATTGTTTCGACTGAGAAAGGACCTGGGTGAAATGTTTACATTCCGCTTTGGTCGGACAAAAGATGATTGCCAAACGAGAAATCATAACTGAGAACGATCGCGAACGAAAACGTCGAAATCAAGGTTGAATTGGACGGTGGGTTCTTGGAAAAGGTTGAATGAGAAGTAGGTAACAATATTCCATGCGACGCCAGGACGAAGCGAACGCGCGTAACCGAGATGTGTGTCACGAGTTTGTTATCCATATACGGTACCAGCGCGGTCTCGCCCAGTCATTGTACCGTCGAGCGCCGGAGTTATGTAACGCGACACTGTATACGCGTACGAATAGTGTGTCAATGATATTCCGCGGATCGGGAATAGATACGTTAAGATCTTTTGTCAGTTTTATTTTTATTTAATTAATCGCATCGACCTCTAGACACTTTTCTCGGAGGGGAAAAAAATGTCTAGCCACGCTTGCACGTAGTGTTAAATAGTACGTCATTTTGAGGGAGAAAATTTCTTTGAAATTATGTTTCATTATTATAATTAAAATATAATATATATAATAACTTGTGTGAAATAAATTTTAAAGTACACGCAGAAAAATTAATGAGTTTATTTTCCCGTAGTAAATTGGAATCGAAAGCCAGAAGTCAATTTATACACGAAGATACTTATGATAAAATGTGAAAGAAATGCTAAAATAGAGTATTTATTTCAATAGTTTTCTCATAGATTTATTGGTATATCTATAGATTTATAGAAATAAATACCTTATTTTAGAATTTCTTTCACATTTTATCATAATTCATAAATTGTCTTCTAGGGTTTAACTCCTACTTATTATAAGAAAATTAAATCAATTAATATTTTATGACAATGCTATAACGATTAAGAAAAATCTTCTCAATTATTATTATTATATGTATGTAATTGTTATGAGTGTGGTAAAGTATTCTAATTTAATAAGCAATCTGCTTTCATAAATAAATAAAAATAAAATTCTTAATACTTGGTACTCCGAAACACATAACTTATTAAAAAAACAACAAAAAAAGTTACTTCAAATAGCTGAAGAAAACAATTGCAAATAAATCAATCCGTTTAATGTTGAAATGCGGGAAAACATTAGCACTTCATAAATCACTTCCTGGATTGCATTAGGATGCGAAGGTCTAGCGGTGCACGTGTTGATAAAAAAGCATTGTGTGCATTGCCGAGAGCGAGCGCCGACGATCTCGGTACAGTGAGTTTTCCGGCTAGACCGGTAGAGAATTTTAATGGATGATGGCACAGGGCTTCCAGTCTGACGTATTCGTCGACCATAATTGACGTCCCCCGACGCAGAAGCCCCGCGGAACTTAGTACAACTTAAGATCATCGAAGCCAATAGTGAAAACTCCGTGCAAAATCGGGGCTAACATTCTTTGCTGGAAATCAAGCGAATATTTATTTATTATTTCATTGCAATCAATTGGACGGCAGTTACGCAATTGGGAACCAAAAGAAGCTTCCGGTTCTCTATTGCGAACAGTGACTAATTATGCGCAGTTTGTCGTGCAAAAATGGAACCAACTTCGTTGCAAACTAATTAACAATTTCTTCAATTAAAAAACAGTTCTACTGATGAAATAATTCAATAAAAAATATGAACAATTAAACTGACCATTTAATAATTATTAAAACAACCTTGGTTTTTCTAATTAGGATTGTTTTTTGATAATTTTACATAAATTCTATCACATTGATATCCTTTTCCACTTCTATAATTTCTACCAAAATGTTGAAAAATTATTTATATTCGATGTTTATTTTGAAACTTTCAATTCGTCATTCATCTTCCTTGGAGAACAGTTCAGATAATGAGGGACCATAATTAATCGGTCGGTTTTGAAGAGAGATCTGTTGCAGTTGAATAATTTCGACTTTTGACATCTGTTTAAAGTAAACGCTCATTACCGTTAACGAGATGCGAGGGACGCGGCAACTACCAAGACGGAAGCATTTGTCAATGTAAAGTTTGTTTGCGTGTCGTGTCAAGTGCTAATTACGATGGCACGCTCGATGAAGCAATTAACCAATCGACTATAGCACTGATGAATTGTACCAAAATATCGACACTTTTTACGGCCAATATTTTCATTTTCTCTGCAATTATTTTTCGGAATGCCAACATTTACATTTGTGCTCCAAAGTGCTTTCTTCTATTCGATAACTCTTAGTCAATTATTCGGGTTCAAGATAACACGGCTAAAATGAGACCGCAATGATAAACAAGCAAAAATTATTTTTAGAAATGAAATAGAAATGAAAGGGAAATACTATTACATTCGTTGATTATTTTTAATGGGTTGGTGAAAGAAAACACCATTAAACGAAAAAGATTTGCTTCGTGAAATGTATAAAAAGGTTTTTATAATAACAAATGTCATGAGATGTAAAATAAATTAATGGTTCTGACTCATAAAATGTTATTACATAAGTAATTGTAACAAGATATTCGATATTATTGTATGTAATTTTATAGATCTATTTTTTTTCCTTTGTGATTAAATTCTCAATATATATTGTTATCTGCAAATAAGTAAAAACAATTGCAATGAGATTGGAATCTATATAACATTATCTTCATTAATTTTCAGTGATACATCGAGAAATCTTTGGTATCTTCAAATATCACCGAATGTATATAGAATTATGCGGATAAAAATCAGTGAATGCAATTAAACGAACAAGCATTACACGTGCATATTAATTTTTCTCTCTTATCTCTGGAAGTTAGATAAATGGGTTTACAAATGTTGATGTTTATAAATAATTCTTATTATGTCTTTAAGAGAATGATGTCAGAGAAAATTAAATTTGTCAATTTTTATTTTCATTCTTAGAAAAATCATCATACCATTGATTTTAAGGAAAAAAATAATTAAAATTAATACAATCTCATAACATGATGTTATAAAATTATCTTGCAAGAGTTTCCGTTGAATTGAATTCCTTTAAATATTAAAATTTTATAAATTCCTGAATTATGAAGTAACAATTGCTGCAATAAACAATGAAAAACTTAATGTAAAATTATTGCCGTTTTATATAATTAACGTTAGATAACATTCCTTTATACAATTTATAATCTTATTTTCATTTTGTAACGAAATGTTGAATTAAATTTTCTACAGCTTAACAAGAATACAAATGTATTATTACTTGAAAGTAGATCTCATTTGTATTCTTGGCGAATCACTACCAAAATTGGGAATCAGTTTTCGTCAATAATTTTTGCTCGTTATCAGTCGGAAGTCAAATTAATAAAAGAAAAAGTAATATAAAAAAGTAGTATTTAAAAGTGGATACAATGGAAAACCAAACAAAGGGAAAATGTATAGTGAATAGCGAAAGTTTTTTGACGTCAGCGTGCGAAAATAGTCGCGAATTTTTACACCGAAATTTGCAAGAACGCAATGACGCACGCAAATGACTCATTTCGCGTCGTGATTCCGCAGCCTAAAGGAGGAACAGCTCGAGTGCGTCGCGACGTGGGCTTTTCGTGGCAATTTAATTGACGCGAACGCAAGAAACCGCCACGTCAAGAGAGTTTATTCAAATTTCCGCTGCCTCGCAAACGATCGGGGCCATTGAATCCACTACTTTTGCCACTTTGCCGACAAATAACAAACGCCGTTGTTTTGCAACGTACATTTTCGCGATTCTTCCGATCTTTCATGACTATTTTACGATGCAATTTCTGCTACGTCGCGAATGCTACACTTTTATTGCGTCCTTTTCAATTATATTATAAAATGCGATTATTTTGCAACGTCTTTCTTTTGGCACTTTAATAACGAGTGTGCATTTTGGAGTGTCGCAACGTCTTTGCAGGAAAGGTTCTTGGGCAACTTCTTAAAATCGCGTGCGATTAATCAACATTGTGAACAGAAATTATTTTAAACCGCGTCTCTGAGTCTGACGCGAATTACAACTTTATAAAGCTTAGAATGAAATATTTATTTCATTTCAACAACTTTAATTCAGTTTATTAGATTTGCATTAGTAAACGTGTATTATTATGTATATCTTTTTATGTAAGTTTAAACAAAAAATAAATACATTTATATACAATTGTCAAATGATACATGAATGACTTCATTTACTCAATGAGTTTTATAAAGACAAGTAAATTTAATAGCAATACATTCATTTTTTTAAAAAAAGCAATACATTAATTTGAAAAAAATTATGAATAATATTCAGTATTTGTAATGCATTAGTAATATGTTTGTTTGTAAGTATGATACAATGTTAAACGTTTATTTCTATCACCAAAACAAGTTTACTTGTTTAAAATCTATGGGTGACTTCATTAATTTCTACCTAATTTCAAATATATGTATATCTTTTTCGTTAAGTTCGTAAGAGCATCTTTATATTACACTGCATCTCCAAAAAATTCAATAGTTCATAACTTTTGGTATCATCTTAAAACCATAAATTACAACTAATAAACTGAATAAAAAATTGTGTTTACTTCGAAACGAATATTCCCAACATATTGTCCCATTTTAATTCTCATAAGAGCATTTTAGAAAGTTTTAATTTTCCAGTGTCATTCGACGGCGCCCGCTTGTTTCTTGAATTTATATCTCCCAATCGAATAAAGCGCGCGCGCGATGATTAGATTTCAGGGCTCTGTGATTGATGGCGCGGTTCTAATGAAGAAATGTGTTAACGGCGGCGTAGTGCGATCGACCTTGAAATGCCAAAGAAACGTTCCCTCGTTCTTTTCCCATCTCACATTTGTTGCGACGTCAGTCATTCGGTCATATTTTATGATCTTGCATCCTGTACTTTTCTGTTCTTATTCCGATCCCTCCTCGACTTCTAATGAGAGATAAGTTACCGACTTTTCTCAGACGTTCCTTTAAAAAGATGTCATATCTAATTTCAGCCAATAGAATATCTATTCCTCACAATGAATACCTGAAATTGGGATGAACGTTACAGCAGTTACTAATAATAAACATCTATTTCTCACACGAACTAATTCGATTACATCAATTTAAACCACAAAGAGAATAAAGTAGAAAAGAAGAAATTTGTTGATACAACAGCACAATGTACTTAATATCCAGATAACAATGCTGTGTTCAAATAAAAGTTGGAAGTCACTTGATAAATTTCCTGTATACTGGTACTAATGAGAGTAAAATAAAACTGGACGAAGACTGTCAAATAAAAAAGGACATAAATCCCAGCAAGTTAATTAAATATATAACGTTAAGGATTGTCAGTTTAAATTTAAGAAACACTGGACAATGTAGAAGTGAATTATAAAATGTTTTGTAAATCGAACTTGTTGCATTCTAATTTCAACAGCATTTTATCCTTCAGTTCCATTTAAAGGAAGTAACTCAATTTAAGACGCATGATTTCGTATCTGATAATGAGACATCTGATAAATTTCCAAGATTCCATTGATTAAAGGTTTTCATACGTACTAATTCCCAACCTTCGCGGATACTAAGAATTGTATGGACTTATACTTATGGATAATTGTATAAACAGCGAACAAACGAACCAGATTCGTCGGAGCACTTGTTGATTACAATAAGCATAAGCGACAAAGTTGCACCTTTAATTATCTAACTGCGCGATGGCTTATTCTATAATTAAATGCGTGTACGGAGATTATCGCAGGAAAGCGTTAGAAACTTCATCGCGCTTCCCCTCGGAGCTCCTTGCGCAATCGCGTACTGTACTCTTCGTCTCAAAGACAAAGACTCACAAACATAACTCGTAATTTGTGCCTTTGTCAACGACGATTTTACAAACTTTTATATAATAAATCCTGGCTTTCTCTTGAAATACATCGCTCGAATATATTTCCTTTTGTCTCTTACTATTTTTATGTCCCCTAAAGGTACCCGTAGTTATTTTACCCTATTTTTTCAATTCACTTTATAGAAGTTACGTTATTACCTACACTGAATGAAATTTGTCAGTGGTAACCACTAGATTTTATGATGCGGGATGAAAGTCAATTTAAAGTACTCTTAAAACATACTTTATGGATTAGATATAATACTAAAAATAATATTGTAACTTGACGTGCGTCATCTATTAATCTTATTATATAGTAGTAATTACTGGCAATTTTCTTTCAGTGCATTCAACCTTTCCCCTTATTTGGACGAGCTTTCAAAAGCGACAGTGAAATCCTCCGGTGCGACCAGGCACAATTCAGTTTTAATGCACACACCGTTGATACGTTTGCTTAAGTAACCACAACTGAAACGTTACTTTTTTCCTTCCCCCCTTCGTAGAAGACTTCTATATTCATAAAGCACCAGGATGACCAACA
Source organism: Leptoteleia sp. ZL-2020 (assembly GCA_022817305.1). Lineage (NCBI taxonomy): Eukaryota > Metazoa > Arthropoda > Insecta > Hymenoptera > Scelionidae > Leptoteleia > Leptoteleia sp. ZL-2020. The sequence goes on from JABFPN010000471.1 coordinate 34,402, forward strand.
ATGAAACAAACTTACGCCTCACAGAATGGCTCTTTGTTGAAACCTTTGTATGTCCGCATATTCAGAGTCATTTTGCATTGTTTACACTTGAAGCACTGCTTATGCCATATCTGAAAACAGAAATAATTATTAGAACGTCAAATCCATCCACCGATCATTCGCCATTAAAACAAAGGATAAAGCAAATTCTCTTTTTTCCCAGCGAGCAACTTTTATTCACCTAACAACGGTAAATTTCCTCGGAGTTAATCGTGAAAAACAATTGAAAAGCGTACGTATGATCGTTATCCCGGATGCGAACGAGCGTTTTCATCGTTAGTCAAATGCCGGTTGGATTTCAAAACCGAATGAGCGGCGACGAGCGATGAAGCGTGGCCACGTGAGCGCAATTGTCGTAGGAAATCGCCGGTGCCGGGCGAAGGAAGTGCACCGGGGCTTTCAATTAGCGCGGTTTTCTTCAATCGCGCAATACTCGCTTTCCGCGGAAAAACATCCATTCCGTCTCACGCGATCAACACTCGTGCGCGCGCAATGTAATTAGCGCGCGCGCGCCGCCCTTGAATTAAGAATTGAACCGTGCGAACTTTCGTCGAGTTCACGACAACCCTGTTAATTTTGCTGGATAGTGGGAAACGGTGCTAAAATGTTTTACGATTCAAATTATGTCCTCTAAATATTATTATTAGCAGCTGGTGGAGTTGTTAAAAATGGTTTTCAGTTGCGATAACTTGTTTTAACAAGTTGGTTCGCAAGTTGGAACAAGTTAGAACTATTTAAAACAAGTTGTAACAAGTTTAAAACTAGTCTAAACAAGTTAGATCCATTTAAAACAAGTTGGAACAAGTTTTAAAACTAGTCAAAACAAGTTAGAACTATTTAAAACAAGTTGTAACAAGTTTGAACAACTGAAAACTTTTCCATAAACATAAATAATATATGTCTTTGTCTTTTTTATTATTATTATTATTATTATTATTGTCCAAATAAATTCTTTTTACGAATCCTTTCAAAGGATTTCTGGATAATCAATTTTGTTATTCAAATCAACTGGAATGTCGCGTTAAATGATGTTCTCTGACGACCAAAGATTTTATGCAAAATTTGTACAACACCGCGGGAATTGCGACACCCGATGCATGCGAGATGTAAGGACTATTACATTGTGTTGCAGACATTAATGAGAGGCTTTTTAAACGCACATTCTTTTGTGCAATGTACCGCAAAACACGCATGGAAACAGTTATGCCCGCATGCCAATTCTGACGTAATTAGATTTTACTCTTGCTTTCCTGGTTTTAACTCTTTTTTTTTTCTTTCCGTAATGTCTATTTTTCCCCCCAACGAAAACAAACGAAAAATGTAATCAATCACTGTTACGATTTCTTATTTCTTATTAGTCCAAATTTAAAAAGAAATTATACAAATCTTTTATATTTAAAACTTTGTTTAATTCTTTTTCTTCGTTTCATATTTTCAACTTATTTTTAATCAAATATTTAAACAATTTCATAATTAACGTAAGTTAAATTGGTAAGATTTATCAAATTTAAATTTAATTTAATTTAAGTTATTTTGTAAAATAAGAAAAATATATTTATTGGGATTCGAACGAGCATTTTCGAAATCCTTAATTTAAAGCCATTGTGACATAATATTGGCAAAACACTGCAATTCTTGAACAACCTCCGTTTATCGCATCTACATTACAATTACTCCGCAACTATTAATCTTGATCTCCAAGTATCGCGCAAATAGACACTATCGTTGAAAGTGAAAGTTCATCCACAATGGCAGTCATCGGACAAGTAGGAGTCACCCAATGTAAAACAATGACAGCGAATCCAAATAGCAATTACTAAATACCAAACGCCGGATGCTACATTTGACTGGGAACCCCATAATCTTTTTTTGTAATTCTAATCCTGGTGCCATCTATCCTCACTTTTATGATGAATCAATTCATTAACTGTAAATAATATCATCAATCATTAATCAATAAGAAACAATAAAATTTGGCAAGTAAAACAACATGGAATAATTGTTAATTAAAATAAATTTGTTGCTTTTAATCGTGCAATACAATATTCTGATATTATAATAATAGTTAACGAATTTAAATGTTCTTTATTATTCTCAAAATATTATCTCCTTATTCCAAAAAAAAATATTTTCCAATATTAGTTGCGAAATTTTATTTTAATCTTAATAATAATATCAATAATAATTAATATTCTTAATTTTTCCTGACCATTGGCTAATCTGATATGTATACGGGTATATTTTATATGAGGTATAATTAAATATATATATATAGTATCTGGGATATCGAGTAATAAAAAGATAAGAAAACATTCAACTACTCAACCGTTACACGAGCAACGTCGACCAAGACATATATGTCTTATTTTATCTTGATTAAACAAATTCAGATGAATGAATAGCAAACATCCTGCACACTCATGCATTTTAATGCCTTAATATTGTTTTATCGAGAAGTTTTCGTGACACACTTTTCGTCCCGTTTTGAATTTTATAATTATCCTTCGTTTGTTGAGATTACGCGCATTATATTCATCTTGTTATGTTGTAATTACTGTCAATTAATTAAGTTGATACGAAACTGGTAAATTATGAGAAGTAAAGAAAAAATATTTGTTCGCTTAATCAATTAACTTTCATCAATATAAATATTACTTTAAGTGCAATTATCGTTGAAAAATTAATCGTTGAAGAATTAACATTATTATCGACTAGACTTTGTTATATATACCTGCTGATTACTGAAAGTTCATTTTTCTTGGCAGTAGTAATATTACGAAGAGAATAAAAGTTTTTGCCTTACATGTTTTTATAAGTACGAGGAAACAAACTGAAAGTGACCCCACGAGGATATGCCTTAGCTTAGTCACTTGAGCTTGTTCTAATTGTTCTTTGAATGTTTCAATTCATCTCGACCCTAGTAAATGTGTAACTTGAGTTGTGTGACTTTAATTTCTCTCCTTGAAGTAAAAATTACTAGTTGAACGTACTATAGAAACTGGAATTTTTGAAATCTAAAAGCATAACTTGAAATCTTTAAGTTGATAAGTAAAAAAAAATAATTTTTATATATTTTAATATTAATTTATACTTTACATATATATTTAAATTTAATTAATTTCAGATAATATTATTAATTGTACTTTTGCATGCAAAATGTATATATAAAAATAATTAAAACAAAACTAACCAATTTCTCTATAAAGTTCTTCAAATTTATAGTTAATGTCACTCACGATTTCAATATAACTGATAAATTGTAAATAGTTGCAATTTATTTTCTTTTATTTTCACCCCCCGAGCTTCATAAAGACAATTCAGAAACCAATGATTAAATACTTAATAATTAGTTGTTTAATAAGGTTATCTGTATCACTGACCTATCTTTGTTAAGATGAACACATAAAGTTCGCTTAGTTGACTATAAAGGCGCATTTATATCAATTAGTCACGACGGCTTTCAGAATCAAATTTGAGCTTAATCTAATTAAAGACAAACTGATAAAGTGATTGAAAAAATGTTCTCTTCAGTTGTTGGTATAGTGAAAAAAGTTATATTATCTTCTTACAAAGAGAACAGAAGGTTCTATTTTAACCTCACAATTCTGCATTATTATTTGAACATTATTTCAATACCTCTATTATATGTATAAATATAATTATGCATGGAAAACAAATATGAAGTGCACTAAGAAACTTCTATTTAATTTAGATATATTTTTTGGCTATTATTCTACATGAAGTAAGCAACCCTGGATGTTTAAAAGTATGGCTGATACATGTATGTTATCATGCGTTCCAAATTGTATAAGCACTGTTTATTGTGAATCTTTTAAAAATGATTCGCATGTATTTTGGAACACACAATATCAGATATCAGATACATGTATTAACCATCATCAGGCATGTTCCAAAATTGACTGCCAGTACTGCATTAGTGAGGTAAACAAATTTTAATAAGTCAGAAGCAGATGCACAATAATGCCAGTCAATTTTGGAACATAACCATCGCACTCACTCTGTTACCAAAAAATGATAAATGTTACTAAAAATTTAAAAAAACGTGAACTATTCATTATTATAATATAAACAGTAATAATTTCATAGTACTAAATGTTGGGCTCTGGTCATTGTGTTATAAAATAATTATTAGTATTGTAAAACTTCATCATAACCTCAATAACACGTTGTAAATATCTGTAAATACAAGACTATATAAGAAGTTGAAAAGTTTTGCCCAGAGTTCTAAGTATAATACATTTTTCACGACAGTCACATATGCTTGTCAATTTTTAGGATTTCCTGTTAAAAATTATTCCAGATGCAGTGTGAATTTTATCCTCGGATGGCTGCGAGGTAGCATCAGAAATGTGAACTTTTCCAACATGACAAGCAAGTGTTTCCGGGAAATTCCACAAAACCAGTTTCAGCTCATTGAAATTTGGATGAGGATTGCGATTATTCGTTTCAATTGATTGGCAAATAAAAAGGTATTTGTTTTGGTAAATTCATCTGTGATTTTGTTTGGAAATGTTGCACTGCTATGTAGATATAATTAATGTATTATTATATTTCCTTTTTTTATTAACTATTATAAATAATAATTCCATAAAAAAATATAACAATTACAAGTTTTGAATAGAATTTAACTGATAAATTATACAGTAAATTTTAATAAGACAACCTTCTTATTCAAAAAGTTGAAGTTTACTTTAAAATTGATAACTAAAATGTATAAAATTATTATATATGTTAATTGTAAGGTGAAATATATGTTGTTAATTATTTAGACAATAACCCATTTAATTCTTATATATAACTTTATTATTGATATATTATTTTATGAAAAAAAAACTATTAAAATGTGAATAATTCACAATAATTAGAAAACCATCATATTTGAATAAGCAACATGACAAAAACATGATTACAAATAAAATATTTATAAATGTATGTTCTAAATCATTGATTCTAATCTCAATCATTACTTCTTACTTTGTAAACACCTTGAAAAAGCAGATGTTCTTTAAAATGATTCATTTAAGCTTTTTCTGCAAAATATCATTAATATGTTCTACAAAATTCCATATAAGTTGTTATAATCGTTTACTTTTTATAATAATGTATTATTGAATGTAATACCAAGGTATTAATTAATGTAATTATGATATTTCATTACATATCATAAAGTAATATTTTTTTATGTTTCATTTCAATTTAATATAAATTAATAAGGGATTTTTAATCACTTATATCTCAATTTTATTATAAAACAAAAATAATTTGTATAGATTTTATGTAAAATGTAATAAAAATGTTCAATATATCTTTGATTAAATAGATTTGAAAAGGCTTATTTACATATACTTTCTTTTATTTTTATTTCAATTTCTCAATGTTAATGACCTTCATCAGAATTCAAAATAATCATTATACAATTTTATTATTTATGGCATTTTGACTACAGGTGATCGGAATTGATTTCTAGTATAAAGTAAAATGCAGTTAAATGTAAATTTGAATTAAAATTAAATTAGCAGGACCCCATTAATTTAAATAGTACAATTTTTTATTTTCATATTAATATCAGGTTTTCTATATAAAATGTAAGTGATGGAAATTTGGAATCTTACTTTTGACAAATTATTCATGCTAATATATATTCTATATAATATTCTACGGTGAATGACCTATCCAGTACCCCTCCATAATTTTTACCTGTTACTTTTCAAAAGGGCTAATTGAAATCATTGTAAATTGAAATAATTTACATATTTTGAGAAAAAGTAAATCATTACTCACTCTTTATTACTATATAGTATTATATATATATTTTATAATAAAATAAAAGATAAATTTTAATATTATAATCATGATATAATTTTGAATTAAATATTTTGTATTTATATGAATACTTTGTATAAATATTATAAGTAAAATTTATCATCATAAATAAGTTTACACTTTAAAATCTCAAACTATAAGGATAACTCAAATTACTATCAATATTTTGCAACATTGCAATGTTATGAATATTTTGAAACAAGTACTAACCATATTAAATGTAAATACAAAAGTAAATGAGAATAAATTTAAAATCATAGAGTACTAATAAATTTGAAAGAATAAATTTAAGCATTTTCTACATTTTCACTCAAATTTAATAACTTATTTCAAAATAACTAAGAAAAACCCTTTACCACGTAATCTTAAACTGATTTTTAAAAATATAATTATTCCAACAATACTGATTTACATGTTTAACGAAACTTTAACAGAAAAACAATTGAGTAATGAACTAAAAAGGTTCACCATCATATATATAATTTAAAATTTATTCATATTATCGTTACTTTTATGTTTACCCATAATGGAACTTGAAAATATACTTTTCAATGCCTGTTTCACCTTCAAAAAATTGTCCCGCTAAATTGCAACAATTTTACTAAAACATCAACAACATAGAACCAAGCAGTGTTAAGAATAATAAATATACAATATCCAGCAAAATCAACAAGGTCACAATATCTGACATCAGCCGCGAGCAACGCGACTCGTTCGACCATAACCAAAAAACCGTAAAATTCCGTGGATCGCGATCGGATGGTCGCGCGATCCGGGCAACAGGACGAAAATTGACGAGCAAAAGATAAGAAAATGACGCGAAACTGGAGGACGGGGAGAGAAGGACCGAAAAAGGGGTTAAGTTGCGGCGACTAGGCAACGCCGCAGAAATCGGCCGATAAATCGGTCGCGCGTATACGCACCTTGTCAAGGCACTTGAGCTCCTCGATCGGGTAGACCGTTTTCTCACAGCGGGCGCACTTTTTGTTGCTCATTTTCGTATCGTTCGCAGGGGCTGGCTATCTGGCGTCGTCCTAACACAACAACTACACGCAATAATATCACATTGGATCGCTCGCGGCACTTATTATTGGTCGCGGGGACCGCGTTTCGGCACTACGGGACGCGCAAGCTTAAACAATACCGCGAGAGAAGAGCAGCGCGGCCGCCAGTGGTAACATTGCCCTCACGCCAGTCGCCTCCACACCTAGCCACAAAAACTCGACTCGTACGAGTGACAGAAATGGAGGCAGCACTGCGCTAGTCAATTCAGGATTCTGCGCAGGACCGTACCGAGTCTTTTTATCCGCGCTTATTCGTCCCGTATATATTCCCTAATAATGCATAACATTTTCATGATATTTTATCGATATTTTGTTTCTAAATATAATTAATTTTTAAAGAATAAAAATATGTTCTATATATTCAATTGTCCCCCGCAATTATTTATTTTCATAATATAATTTTCCGTAAATATTTTATAAATATTTGTTGCTGTTAGGGAAAAAGTAAATAATTCATTTGTAATGAACAAATTGTGATCATTGTAGTAAAAATAATTTAACAGTTAACTGAATGTTTTTGAATAACGATGCTTTGAAATTTGAATTTTCGAACAGTTTTATCCTATTAAAATACTTCGAATAATCAGGATATAATAGATAATAAACTTGAATAATATATAGTAAAAATTCTTAAATGCAATATAAGTGTTATAGAGACTTAATAATTGTTTTATAAATGTTTAATAAAGTTATTAAAATTATAAGCTGGTCACGTTACTTTACCATAAGAGTTACACCATCTAATGATAACTTATTTCGCAAAATGAACGTCGAGGGAAGTTTCCATTGCAAATCAACTTGCAGGATAAGTTATTATTAGTTAGATGGCAGTAGGATAGTGGTTGAGAAGCCTGTATCTGAGAAAATAATGACAACAAATTACAATGCATCAATTTGTACTGTAACTTATTGAAAGTTATAGAAAATTTAAGAATTGTTCTGTACTTTAAAACGTTTCAAAAGTACAATATTAAAAATTTTAAACGTTTATCAGAGAAATTTAATACACATTTGAGTAGTTTAATAATTTATGATTATTTTTCATTCACTCGGAAGTAACTGAAAGAAACATTCAGATTTCAAAGTTTGTTATCTAAATATGAGGAATCTAATAAAATCCAACGAAAATCGACCACATTGTTTTGGCATATTATCATATAATATTGAAGTTAATGTTTTCCTATTAATACATTGAATCTAATTGTAATTTACCATTAGTATAGCTAGAAATATATGTCATTGTTATATTGTATTTGTATTCTTATTTAAGTAGACATTACTAATAACTCTCAATAATATGTTTTGAATATTTCTTAGACTTTGTGTTCATTAAAGCTAATACTTATTACTGGAAATTTATAATTTTATTTCAAGAATAGTTATGACAATATATAATATAATTTTACTTTATGTTAACTGGACAGTATTAGATTAAAACAGTAGTTTCTTATTAAATTATCAATATTTAATTATTTATTACAAAATATACAAAATTTAATATATTTAAAGCTTTGTATCTCCTTTTAAGAATTTATAAATCACAGAAAAATCTTTGCTTTCCAAACCGTGGGTTATAGCAGAACGATAAATTTGATGGGCTAAAGCTCCAAATGGGATTGAAGTTCCTGAATCTGTAGCAATAGACTGAGCTATTCCCAAATCCTTGGCCATTAATTTAATTCCAAATCCACCCTGAAAAAGTTTAAACATTTTAATAATCCGACCGTAATTTAATTAATATAACTTATTTTTAAAAAAGGATATTTTATATTAACTTTGAAGTAAAATATTAAATTTAAATGTTTATACAATTTTAAATATTCATTTTTTACATAAAATATTAAAATGCTAATTTGCGGCATTTACTTCGTAATTTTTTGAACTTGGAACATTAGGCATAATCCCTGGAACCGGATTGTATAATTCCGATGACCAACATCGTCCAGAACTAGAGTTGATGATATTCGACAAAATTGTACTATCCAATCCTAATCTTTAAAAGAAACTTATATAAGATAATTATTGGAGTTAAAATTTTTTTCAATTGAATAATGACAGTGTTAATAATAAAATTACTTTTCTCCAAGATTAAACGTTTCAGCAACACCAATCATCGTTATTCCAAGGAGCATATTGTTACAGAGCTTTGCAACTTGACCCAAACCCACATCCCCACAATAGACTATCCTTGATCCCATAGCTTCTAGGACGGGTTTGGCATTATCAAAATTTGATTTAGATCCACCAACCATAAATGTTAATGTCCCACTTTCAGCAGCATTTACACCTAAATTTAAATAAAAAAGTTAAAAAATATATCAACAATGTCTCAGAGTACAAAATCTAGCAAGGTAACAATACGACATAGGAGATCAGTTGGATTTATAGCTAGGAAACTAGGTAGTTTTATGATTCTACCTACACCCAGAAAAAAATTTATTAATTTTTTCTCTGCGTGCAGTTTCCCAGCTAGAATCCTAGATTGGAATTTGGTATTAGAGACCTAAATTCCTAGCTAGGTTCCTAAATAATTTTGGGATCTTACCTAGGATTCTAGCTAATTTTTTTTAATAGGGATACCATTTGTAGGAGAAAGGCTACTGTTTAATTTGCCCCTAAGAACACCAAATTTATATTACCTCCGGAAACAGGACCATCGATAAAATTAGCGCCAATTTTTGTAGCTTTTTCTGCAATTGATTGAGATACTACAGGTGATATTGTACTACTGTCAATAAGCAATGTATTCGGTTTTACAAAGCTGAAATGGAAAATATTCCCTTAGATTACTTTACGTTTTTTATGAATATTATATTATAGTATTTGTAATATTTGTACACAAATGTAATAATAATGATTACATACATATAAATCCTAATATAATAATCATGTAAACAATATCATGCAATATACACATATGCGTACGTTAAAATACCATTTTCGCTTGCGTAACAGTTCAAAACATGTTGATTAGTTGGTAACATTGAAACAATTACATCTGAACTTTTTGCAACTTCTGAAATATTTACAGCTGCTTTGGCTCCATATTCCGTGAGTCTAGACATTGCCCCTTGATCGACATCGTATACGATTAATTTGTAACCCTGAATAATTAAAATAACATTTCATTTAATTGAAATAAACTTCAATAGATTTTTCTATTATAAACTGTTAGGAGATGCCTAATGTGTGTGAGAGAGAGAGAGACGATGGTCGAGAGAACGCTTGGTTGGAGAGTGTGCGGAGTATTGGATGTGTGTGCTGGGTGGACGGAGCGAACCTGGGTGGACGGGTGAACGTGCTGAAGGCGTGAGGGTGTTCCGTTAACGCCCTGGGTGGAATCGGAGGGCAGACGTGACCTTCGTCCCATTGATTATTGCCTACTATTATTGTTATCTTTAATTGCTTAACTAGCTTTTCACATTATTTTTACTATCAAAGCTTTATAAATAAAATCTTCTAATATATTTAAACTAACGAACGATTCTCTATTTTTGTTTAACCCTCTTATTAATTTCCTTTTATATCAAAACTTTATCTTGAATTATAATTTTTACCTTCTTTAAAAGATTTCTAGCCATGTGACCTCCCATATTTCCCAGACCCACAAATCCAATATTGGAAACATTGGAAACATTGGAGAATCTGTCATAAATATTTTTATTTGCACTGAATTTCCCTAAAATGTAAAAAAAACATAATAAATTTAATGTATTTTGCATAAAATCTTTTCAAAGCAATTTGGTTGTTGCGTTTATATTAATAATTCATTTAAATTCGGATACAAATTTCTGTAAAATGCAGTATAAGACATTTAATTTATATTTATCAAATTCATTGTGAAATATGTTTCATTTTACCGCATAATATTCCATGAGATTTACGAAAAGCACGAAAAATACTCATATTGCACAATTCGACAACTGATTACACCGCAAATACGATACTACTTAAGAATCACAGAGTCTTTAACTAATTCATGAATATGTATCAAAACGGCTTTATAAATAGTTCTCGTTGATACAATGGAACTTCTCAATCCAAGCAGTACATTCATATATAAAGGAAATGTTTATTTCCTTAAGATTAATATAAATAAATATATGATCAATCTGTTCAATCAATTATATACCTCCACTACGTTGTTGCAACAGACATTGACTGTTCTTGCCTAAAAGTCACATTATAATGATAAGGACTTCAGATAAGAAGCGTTTTATTTATACAGTTTTCATAATGCCAGGAATTATTATTATTGTTGGTAGCCGACGGTACATTATGATATCAATATATCTTAAACTAGTAACTTTTATAATCACACTGAAAGTAGACATTAGTAAACGTAACTTGGTCAGTGTGGTTAATTATCGTGATAATCATGAATTTGTTAGTTGTTTTTATAAACGTTAAGGTGATGCTGTAAGCCTGCTGCAACGGAGTTAGTGTTTTTGTAAATATTATTTTAAAAATGTCGATTTAATGCTTAACAAAAGTTTTAGCACATTCTTTAGGCATGGGAAAATTTAATTCAATTACAAAACCAGAATTTTTAACTCAGTTTTAAGCGAATTTCTTGAACGCGTTTTTTTATCATCTCGAAAACGCGT
>JABFPN010000472.1:0-45904 GCA_022817305.1 Leptoteleia sp. ZL-2020
TATTAGAACATTTTTATAAAATATGTCCGAACGTTCCAGAAATATTTCTTTCTGTTAGGGAAGCATTTCCTTGTTTATTAATAAAATAATAAATAAATAGATAAATGTATTTATCATACAAAGAGAAATACACCACACCTTATAGCGCATAAATTTATATATTTTATCAATATTTATTTTAAAAATTAAAGAAATTTGTTTAAATATTCAAATATTCCCACTATTATATTTTTGTAATATTTTATAAATATTTTGTAATATTAATGTAATATATCACATAATTCAGTGCAATATTATTGTACAATATTATATAAATATTTTGAAATATAAATGGAATATAACATAAATATTATACGGTGGACATTTTAATATTTATAATATATTTACGAAAAATGTTTTATAAATATTTGTTGTCATTAGGGCTAGTACATGACATGCATATAGAATGTGCACTTTGAATAAAATAAGTGTACATTGTATATTCGATACACATAATTCAGTTGGTTCTGGAGTAGGTTCCGGAACTACAGAACCTGACAGAACCGACCAAGGAAAAACGCTAAAGGAATACCCTAATCTAGTAATTATCGCGTACGGCATCAAGTTAAAACTGCTTTAAAAATTCCAATTTTGTAATTGATTTACATTCTCCTATATTTAAAAAAATGATCTGAATCTATTGTCAAGCATTAAATTAATATTTTCAAAATAATACTTACAAAAACACTAACTCCGTGGTAGTAGACTTACCGCATCACCTAAGTAAAAAGATGTGTTCAACTGTCATCCAGGAAGGTGGCGATTTAATGCTTTCGGGTGTACAGACGAGTGACGACTCGGGTTTCAGTTGCTCGAACAGTTGGTGCTTGTGGTTTAATCAGTTCACAACTAAGATGAATAAATTCTTCTTAATTCATCTTGCTTTTTATCAAAATGTCAACTGTAATTGGCAAACTTCGATAATTAAATTATAAATCACAGGATTTCAGATAACTTAAATGATTGTTCCTTACAAATGTGAACAGAACGAATATTTTTAACTAAAATTTTCCAGTTTAATTTACTAATGTATGAATCAGGTTTCGATTTCATACGAGTTTGTTGTATAAGGAAATGTCACTGGATGCTCTTTTATAGTTAAGTGATAATAATATTAGTGAATATATGTTTAATATAAATTTAGCACAGTATTTTTAAGCTTTCTTTTTAACATTTCTTACAATATAGTGTGCTTTAGAAACAATTGGTGATGTGACAAATTTTATTTTAAGTTCAAATATTTTATGATTTTCTGTAATGATAATTATATTACGAACATTTATTAACTGTAAGAATATAAATTGTTCCAGGATGTTTGTATAGTAACTATACAATCAAAAAATGCATATAAAATCTATATTTTAAGCACTTTCTGTACCATTTCCAAAATATAGCTTTCTGAGAAGAGTTGCAAAAAGTAAAAACTAATTTAAAAATGTCTAAACTTGTTTAACTGTTGGTGTACGTTGCACCTTTCTTAAATTAATTTTTATTTTATTATCTAAATATACTCATATTTTTTAATTTTATATACATATTTCAGATTATTTACAATACATATGGACTTATATTATTTTAAATAATTTAAGAATTTAAAGCCATTTAAATTCATTTTTTTAACTTCAGGATCTTTAAATATGTTCCTTGGTGTTCTTTGATCCTGGTTATTAAATTTCATTTAATGTAATCTATATATTGGCCAGTGTAATCTTATCTATGAATTGCTATTATCCTCATCTTTAATCGATTACATAGACCCATTGGTTGTAAAAAATAAATAATAATAAAGTTCTAGTCTTAAGAAGGATTGTTCAACTATAAGTTGATTTTATTAAATTTCTGAAATTATATTATTTTGTTTGATTTCAGATGGGTAGATATAGATTACTTCCTACGGAATCACAATGTATCGATAGTATAAAAGGAATCTCATATAACAAGGGCAAGATATCATTCGTCCGACGTTTAATGTTCAGTTGCGCAGTGTTAATTTCTTTAGCTCTATTGTATTTGCCAACATACCATTATGCTCAACGATCATTTATTAGATCAGGTGAGACCGAATCTCAAATAGAAGGAACTCAATCTTCTATACGCCTCGTATCTTCTATAGGTAGGCATACACTAATTAATGCTTCTGCTTTGCATACTAATTGTCCATTATATAATTTAAATAATTGTTTTTGAGTATTTTTATTACATCATAAATCTTTATAATTGTAAGTAAATAGTTATTAAATCTTTTCTTGCCGGAATTTGCTATTAGAAGAGTCAATGCATTAAATGCTAAAGGGCAGAAGTATCATATGCTTGGCCAGGACTGAAAATACTGGCAGTATAAGTGTACCTTTGTCGCTTTCATTTTAAAAACAAAGATATAGTTATACTGCCAGTATTTTTAGTACAATTAAAACCATAGCTATAGAATTCTAATTCTAAATATAGTGCATACGCCATATCCAGTAGATCGCTAATAGCCGTATGGCCTTGCTTCCTTTTGTACAGTGTAAGAAAAGGATATCAGTATGCAATTATATATTTATTTGTTTATGATAATGTTATGTAAATATTTAATATTCACTCACTGACTGTGTCGTCACTGTATCATTACTCCACTCCTTCACTATGGCACTACTCAAGTAATGTTTTGTAACAGTCTATGGATTTAAATTATAAGATGAACATTAGAAATGAATTGTCTAATATCTATTATATACATATTTTATTCATATTAACATTAAATTAAGCTTTGACTTTATATTTGAAAATAGCAAATTTTTTGAATGCCGAATTGATTTTGATTTCTTATAAAACATCCTGTTTACGTGGCTAGGTTGATTTAAAATCATAATATTATGTTATCATTTAATATATTGATCAATTCATATCACTATATTTTAAATGTTAGCTCATCGTTTAATTATATGAACAGAATATTTAGAGGAAACAAACAATAATTATTTATTTTTCAGTTGAATTAGAAGGGTGGAGGTACAGCACATCACGTGATTTAAGTACTTATATACTTCCTCAGAATACAACAACAATTATAAATCCTAATAATATTTGTTCTTATTCACCATTTTTGCTTATAATCATATGCTCCGCGGTAAATAATTTTGAAGCACGAACAGCTATAAGAAGCACCTGGGGTGACAAGTACAAGTTGGATGTTTTATATAATTCTACTGTTAAAATAGCATTCCTTGTGGGACAAAGTGATAATGAAACGGTCAATGTAAGTATGGTTTTAATTCATTAATCATCATGAATCATAATTCATAAATCATCACAGAACAGAAAACGATATGATAAGACTTAGTTTGCTTGAAACCCTATTATAGCAAATTTCCTTAAAGTAAAAATTTAACAAAAATATTGATTTAATATCATATATTCCGTATAAAAAATGATTGTGATATAATGACATTTTTTCTATCGGTATCTCTTTCAGAATTTAATAACGAAAGAGAGTGAACAGTATGGTGATGTAATTCAAGAACAATTCCGTGACACATATAATAATTTGACATTAAAATCTTGTATGCTACTGAAATGGGTGACTACAAATTGCGGTGGCCTAAAATATTTGATGAAGACAGATGATGATATGTTTGTTAACATCTCAACATTCATGAAAACTTTAAAAACTTTGACTGAGAACACTGGTGTCTTACTTGGTTCTCTTATTTGTAATGCTAAACCAATCTCTGACCCCAAAAACAAATGGTAAATTGATTTTTAATTCACTATTTATATTATGATAACAAAGGTTAAATTTAGTACATAATAATAATAACTCTATTGATATTTCACATAATTAAAACAAACATTTTTTACTTGTCTTTTAGGTATATGCCTAAATACATGTACTCAAATAGAACATATCCGAATTATCTTTCTGGAACAGGATATGTAATGAGTTTTGATGTTGCAACTAAATTATACGCAACTGCTTTAACGATTCCACTCTTGCATTTAGAGGACGTTTTTATAACAGGATTATGTGCAAAGATTTCCAAAATACGACCAGTGAATCATCCAGGTTTTAGTTACATACCACGAAAAATGGACATATGTACTTTAAAAAGTATTATTACAGCACATAAGGTAAATGTGCCGACCATGTACACCATTTGGAACACATTGCAAAAATCGCAAGTTATCAAATGCTCCGACTTCACCTTAACTAAAAAGATGATAAAGCCTAAGAGTAAAACATGGCATTTTCTATTTAAAAAAAAACCTTTTTCGAGGTGCAATTAAGGTGATTCTTCAATGTGTCTCGTGTCAAAAAAGGCCGTCCATTACCCAGATTGGAGTAGTGAATAGAATTGCACCAAAATTTGGTATCTTATGTTAAAGTGAGAGAATCGTTTATTTATCAAATCTAACTTTATTTTATATTAATTATCGTGTTTTGAAATGTGTCTGATGTCACACCTTTCTTTGTACCGCGATATATGTATTAAGTCTGTAAAATTAAAGCTATTTTAACAAATAAAATATACCCAACGATTCTCTCATTTTTACATTACATTATGCCAAATATTGGTTTAAGTCTGTTCACTAATTAACCCAGTGTACCGGACGCCATTTTTAGCGTGCACTGAGGAATCACCTTGAGGTTTTCATAGCCTTTTAAATTTGCTTCTAGTTATAAGATTTTTAAAGTTTACATGTGCTACATGACACTTGTATAAATATATGCCATTTTTACATAGACAATTTATATATTGTGATGCGACGGAATCTAATGGATTCATTTGTTAAAGCATTTGAATCATTAGTTAACTCAAATGATTCAATGCGAAGAGAAATAAATTCAATGTCCAAAATTGCAATTATTCGTCTTGAATAATTCAAGTAATATTTTTCAATGAATGCCCTTAAGATGGATAAATTATTATATACGATAATTAAAAACATTTAATGCGAAACTGAATTTTGTACATCATTAAAATACAAATATATTTAAGGAGAAAAAGCAAATTTTACAATATTAGAATGAAAATCGTAATATGAAGCCTAAAAAAGCATTTCATAGAAATTGGATAAAATAAGTACTGACATTTTTTTAGACCTGTTTATAAAATATTTATTAGACACCATTGGTACTTCTTTTATCCACGGCACGGAAGCAAAGAATCGCTTGTTTAGTATAATCACTTGGCCTATTTGATTATGACTTTTATAGTGCAACTAGTCTTCCACTTCAAAATTAAATGCTTAAATATTATGTACTTTTTTTCGAAAAAAGTTTCAAATATTTATAAATCTTATATGCGCGTGATAAGTATTTTCATAAGTAAGACAGTAAATATTTTATTTATTACACGAAGGAAAGTATTATTAAATGTTTATTAGGATGGTTAAGGATTATTAACTTGAAAATATTCATTAAGCCTAAAACAAAACAAAGGAGTTACCAAGTTTGTTTAAAAGTAAATAAAAATATTTCTTCATCTGTAAATGTTGATAAAAGTTAAAAACTAATAATAAAGGTAATAAATTAATAGTAAAAATAATAATAAATATATATTAAAAAATGTAACATATCTCCGTCCATATTCCCCTTTTTATTGTTTAGGATCGAAAAAAATATTTAGTAGTTTAACGTAACGTACACTTATATAGCTTGAAGATATAGACAAATTTACATGAAATATCATTTAATTGATTTCTGCAATTGGGGGAATATCCTTGCCGGTTTACTGAAAAATTCGGTAACCATATTATTTTTCTTCGTGTATTATAAATATAGACATATTATACTGAATTAATATGAATATTAATAAAATATTTTTGTTTCTCTTATAAAAGAGGATGTTGAAATAGTGAATGAAAGCACGAAATATAATAATCAAATAGGCCGATATTTTATAAATTATATGTGAGTTACTTCTCATGTAATTTTGAAGAAATACCCCAAAATACTTTTAGTACAGAATATATTATTGAGTATTCAATTTTTGCCATTTATTTTCAATTACTAATCTCTCGAGGACCGGCAAGTTTTTCGATGAAATTTTCAATTAAAAATTATATGATCACTATAAATAAGATTACCGTTATATGACTATCATAAATATGGCAATCATTGGTAACACTATTATGACTACTTTTCCATAAATGGTATATTATAATTAATAATGACAACATATAATTCCATCTATGTAATATTGCTTAAATCCTGTTTTATTACTTTTTCACCTATTAACTTTTTACTTGCTAGAAAGAAAAAACACTTTAGAGTATATTATTATTATTATGAAAAGCCACTAAAGTCGGTCTCCTAGAGGTTAAAGAATTTAATTTAAAGTTTTTATTAATAATAGTACACTCGACTTTCACAGATTTGCTTCTAGTGAAACTGGAAACTTCCACATATTTGCTTTGTCTTCAGCAAAGGTCACAACGCAACTGTAATACTCGATTTCATTGTTTTACATCTTATTGATATTGGCAGATTTCAGCAAATGGGTGGAAGTCGAGTGTATTGAGTATTAATAAAATATTAATTGGTTTTTACAGTTATTAGTAATTTAAATGAAAAAGTAAAAACAAATTACAAATATAAAATAAAACTGTGTAATACCACAATATCCCTAGAAATAAATTTTCAATTAAGCGTTGACATTTTTTTTAGTTTTTTCTTTGTAATATAGTTAAGAGACAGAAAGAGATCAACGATTAGATTATTCTCTAAAAGTCTGTGATATAGGCTTGTCCCTTTTCTTAAATTATAATTTTTATAAAATTTATTGATCAAATGAGTGAGAGTGTAACATTAATTATTTATAGCTTAACTATAATTTTTTTTAATTTGAAAATTATGTAATACTATTTTCAACAATGTTTATTGTTTATTATATAAAAATGTTGCAAAACATAATTCTACGGTTAATGTAAAGTTTAGTTATTTCTTTGATTTTATTCATGTATTTATATTAGGAAATATTAAAAAGCTTAGTGTGCACATATATAAATAATGTAATTTTTTTAAAGTCTTAAATTTATTAGTCATTTTTAAATTGCTATTAACCTAAGATAATAAATAGTCTTCCGAAATAATGAAGATTTTTGTATAGATTTTATTTAATAAATAATAAATTAATACCGTATAAAAAATACTATAAATATATAAAACAACTCATAAAATTACTTTGAAAATGAATTTATAGGAATACTTACAGAACTGTCAGTGCATAGTCGAGATCAATAATGGCAGTTACTGTAAAAATGTCAATAACATTCTGTTATTCAATCTTCTTTTTAAATAACTTGAGTATCACAAGCCGTATCTAATAATACGTTGAAACGGGACAAATTGTGTTCCATCGCATTCCTATAGCATTTATTATACAGGATGATAGTGCTTGTCGAGTTTTAAATACAATGCGTCAGTCTAGTACCAAGATTTTAATTCTGGTCGTGATATTTTAGTAATTACAATAAGAAGTTATATCACTAAGAAATTCCATAGTCTTCGGATATAAAAATAAAGAAAATAGTTTTTTAGGGATTTTTTAGGGAACATACATGGGACGAAAAAGTGCCATTGTAGCAATAATGATCTTTATATAGAATGTATATTGTTGAAATATGCTGTTAGATTAACAACGTGTGAGACATGTTCAAAATCTTTTATCATTCGTTGTTGATTCGCTAGACTGAAACTTATAACAAGTGAAAATATTGAACAAAAAACGAAAAATTTTGACTTAATGGCATTTATTCTCCCCATGTATAAAACATTTGTGTTTTTATAGATATATTAACCCAGTGTATGAAAATTGATAAAAACAATGAAAAACCTGCATTTCTGTATTACAAATATTATTTCTATAATTATGATAATTATGATCAATACGAATATTTATTATTGTAAAGTTATGATGAGTAACAATTAATAATTGAAAACAATAAGATATTACACAGACAATCTTTCATAAGACTTTTACGTATATAATCTTTTTTTTAAAAGCACCTATTTACAAGATACATTTGTTTAATGTTGCTTATGGTTTTGCACAGTTTTTTTATCATTTTTCGGATACTGTCTACTTAAAAATTTACTTTGTAATATCAAAATGTTGTAGTATTCGAAAATCAAAACGAAAAACGAATATCAGCAAAATGAATAATGAATAAAAATGAAAAAAAATTCTTGTTTGTAATACTTTTTTATTCCTTGTTAGTCCAAAGAAGTAAACAAGTTTTTTATAATTAAACTAAACTTTTTATAGTTAACTTAATGTAATAAAACGAAATATTAATAAAATATTATTAAGTTTTTAATTTTAATATGGAATTTTTAAAATAAATAATATAAGAATATGCATTCGGAGTAGGATAAAGAGGGTATAATTAAAATGTTGAATATTATTTAGTAAATATATTTAAACTAATAAGAGCATATCGTAATGTTGTTAATAAAAATTGTACATAAAAAGTTTTGTTTCAATTATTCCTTTAATTAAAGAATAACTTCGACATAATTAACGAAAATAAATTTAATAGCGCAGCGAAAGATACACAACATTGAAAACGAAGTTAAAGTATGTTCTTAACATAACAGACAACATGACGTTTGTTTTTATATCACATTTTGAGTATAAATTGAAAATAAGCCAATTTATGAGTTTTGTATATCAATTTGATTTGCAAAAATATGTAAAAATATGTAAATATGTAAATGTTTTCAAAAATATTTAATTATAGCTATAGTAAACTCAATAATATATGTATTAAATGACTGCATAATTATGAATCTCTAATTAAGTTTTAGACACTGAAGTTAACAACTTATACATCTCTATTAAAAATAATGAATAAATAAAAATATAATCAACCATCACTGGTTAGTTGTTGTAATCCTCGAAGCGTTTCTTCAGTCTTGCGTAATATAATTGGTATTACAACAAAACAAAACAGAAAAATTATATTATATCTTATTTTATCTTCGAAGGTTTCGATTCTTTGTTGCTTTAACATATTATTTTCTATGTTATTCAAACTGATTAAGCTGTTCTTGCATTTTAATGCATAGCAACTGTAAATGGAATAAAGTTTATTACATTATTTCAGTAAATCGTCATGATTCAATTATGACACATAGTGTCAATTAAGTTTATTAAATTAAACATACTTGTTTTGTATCGTGATCGGGAATGAGTAATATTTTTGTTTGGTCCGCACTGCCAAATAAGCCAAGCCTCTTTTTTCTATGGGCATCTTTAATTTGAAACATCACTCCTTTATCTACAATGGCTGGCGGACCACTGAGTTCTTGCCAGTTGTAAGCCCAGTCAACCTATGAAGAAATAATAAGTATAAATTATTACTGCACAGTGCACGGTAAGTTGTAATTTATACAACAGTCTCCTGTTCTCATGCAAATCTAATGTAATCAAAATTCATTTTATTTTCAATTACAACATTGAAATAAAATTTAATTTAAAATACCTTCCAACCGCCAAATAGATCACTGCGTTCGATGTAAGCGATTCTTTTATCCGTAAGTAACAATACATCTTTATTAATATAAATATGGAAGAAGTACATGTCCGTGTTTGCATATTTTCCTTTCTCCAATTCCTATAAAAAATTATATGCATAATTTAATTAAAATAAGTTACACATTTATAATTGTTTACTTACGCATAAAATTTTGTTTCCTTCAGCTTCTTCGCGAATATAAGATCGAACTAAGCCATCCGGTTGGAAAAATCGAGGAGGTCGAGTTCTTTTAACTTCTTCACCAAGTTCAGCCGCTCTAAATAAAAACCGAGATAAAATGTTAAGATGGACACAAAATGACAAGCTAAAGTAAATTAAACAAGTTATTTTCTAATACCTTCTTACAGCGCCAAAGGAACCACTAGCAAAGTCAATTACACCAGCAGTAGGTCTTGTAACAAGTCCAACCATGCCTTTTCCAACTCCTTTGAAGAAGCCTTCGACGCCTTCTTCTTTAGCCCCTGATATGGGTTTCATTACTACACCAGTAACACCGTCAAAAACACCCTGAAATATAAATGCAATTATATTAATTTGTTATATATGAAAACGAGATTGCAGACCGATATATTTACAAATTAATGTTTTAAATCTGCATATTAATATTAAGACTTTTGGACAATATTTTACATTAAATTATAAATACACTTATTATACCATTACTAATCCTTTTCCACTTCTTGCTAATCCTTCATGTAAATTAGCTGGTTGTTTATTTAGTTGTTCTTGCCTTTTACGTTGATAATCCTTATCAAATGTTAAGGCTGCAATACCTTTACCTAAAAAATAATTACATATTGTATTAAATACATTTTGTGCTACTAATTTGTTGTTTAGAATCGTGTAAAGGAAATAATAAATAAATTTCTGATTTATGATTACACACCCATAGCGCCTGTAATTTTTGAAACAGCTCCCGCCATGCCACCAACAGTATGTCCCAACATGCTTCGAACACCATAGTATAATCCTTCAGCAAATTCTCCAGGTCCTTGAATAGCCCCTTGGAATGGTTCATAAAATAAATCTTCAATACCCTTCATGGTTCCAACAACTAATCCATAAGGATTTCCAATTACATCTAATCCCAAAACTAAAACATATAGCTGTTTTATTGCTTGACCAGTATAATGACTGGTTGCTTCGGAAATTAGTTGTGCGTTTGTCATAAAAGTATAATCTCTCTCAAAATAAGCTAGTCTGAAAATGAAAATATTTACTTGCATAAGAATGAACTTTATATTATTTGTCATTTTATATTTATAAGTTTCTAAATAATAATTTTGATGGTCAGTCGTATTATAAGTGCGTAAATAAAGCAATATAATTATTTTACATAACTCACTTAAAAACTATATCATTAATATCAGTCAGTGTTACACCAATTCCTTGTAATAAAACATTCAAAAACTGTGGCATTGCGGAAGGACCACCTCCACTGCCGCTCATTGAAAAGCTTATGTGTATCTACAACAATTATTAAATTTTATGTTTTCAAATATCAGAATAATTACTTTCGTCCTTAATAGTCGGGACATAATTAAGTTTTTTTTTCGTAGTTTCGTAGATCCAAACTCCCTGAATATACTATTAATTAAATATACTATACCTTTAGTGGAGAAAAGTGTAAAAGATCGAAAAAGTTCTTTTGTTCTGCACTAGTTATTAAAGTTACATGGTGCATAAGAGGTTCATCCACAAGTTGCATATCTATTCGGAAAAGTTCACTCTAAAAATTATAAAACAATTAATCAATTAACTATGATTAATAAAAAATTGTACACAAATTTAATAATTTAAATTAAATTGATATACACTATAAACACATTATAAATATTTACCTCTTGTGCTTCATTTACTTCCCCAGCTTCAAATAGTGCCATAAGAGCATTCATAAACGCGATGTCTACTTTTACATGAAATTCTTGAATTAATACTTTAAAATACTTGAACTGCTGTACTGTGCTATGTTCTAATAATCTTTTTACTATACTTAATTCAGCAAAAGGTTTCATCACTAAAATCAAATAAACAGTTTAATACAATTTACTTGATATTTTTTACATTTTGATTGAGTAATAGTTCTATAAAATTAATTACCAGCACTTTGAGCTATACTTTTCGGAGGTGCTACAGGTGCTAAAATAACTGGGAAAACGCATTCTGCTAACTGATTATCAATTTGTAAACGATTAATTTTTGCATGTAATTGTACATGGTGTTGAGTAGTACGGTATTGCAACCATAAACCTGTTTGGAATGTGCGTCTCAAATAGCGCAAGTGTGGTTTCAACAATTGCATCGTTGAATAATTTACCTAAAAATATGTTCAAAAATTAGTACTGCTGAAAGGCTTGTATAAATAGTATTCATATAATCTTATTTACCTCTAATTTAGGTTCAAGCATGACACGTTTATTTATTATTTCTCCAATTTGTTCTTCTCTTAAAAACCTTTGATATCCTTCTTCAATTACAAGAACACTATGATCATCCAATGTACGCCAACGATGATTGGAAGATTTTCTGGTTTCCCAGATAATACCAGAACTGCAATAAAATATTAAATTAAAAAGTCTGCGTAACTGTTTATTTATTTACCTTTTTGTATTAATTATATTTTTTTTTATCAAATTACCTAGCTATGCACAAATACAATAGTTCTGCTTTTGTATCATTATTTATAAGTGACAAACCAACTCCATGAATGTTTACTGTTATTTCTTGATCCATAATTTCCATGTTGCCTACTAACTGACAATCTTCTGCAATTTTAAGATTTGTAGTAAATAGCAATACTCTTTGAATACCATCCAAAAAAGTCACATAATAAGCTTCTTCTCCTGTATTAGGAAATTGAAAAGTTCCAAGATTGTCCTAAAATAATTAAAATAATTTAATAAAAAAATTAGAATAATTTTATACAAGTATATTATAAAAGCATACTTTTCGTAGATCATCTTCGATTTCCCTTTTAGTGTTATCTTCCCATAAAATTATTCTTGGACCTGATGGATTTTCCCAAGCATAAAACATTCTATTATTAGCTTGAAGGCATCTATCAAAACAAAATAATAATAATATTAAATTCAATGAATTTCAATCTATAATTAAAAAATTTTAATTGGAATGAAATTTCTAATTACCTAACATTCATAGATCCTTTTTCCCATAAGTTGATTGTATGAGGTGTGTGATTAATAATTAAAGCAGGAGCATTTCCAGGAGCATAACTAGATAATGTAATATACACGCCTCCTTCATTAATTTGAATATCCACATTAATACCTCCATACTGTAAAATTT
This sequence comes from Leptoteleia sp. ZL-2020, assembly GCA_022817305.1. Taxonomy (NCBI): domain Eukaryota; kingdom Metazoa; phylum Arthropoda; class Insecta; order Hymenoptera; family Scelionidae; genus Leptoteleia; species Leptoteleia sp. ZL-2020. The sequence goes on from JABFPN010000472.1 coordinate 12,868, forward strand.
TACAATTTTTTTTTGTTAAATTATAATTTATTAACATTATCTGAAAATGAATCAATAAGAGAAATCATTCAACCCTTCATTGGTATAGTTATCTAGCGGTATAAAACCTTTGCTATGACAGTGTGGAAACATTACAAGAAAAAGTTCTGTTACAAGTTTGGTATAGCAGTGAGGACGGCCCCGCAATTTCAAAATTGTAAAATAAAAAAAATGTGTCGTCGACGCTCATAGAAATACCAACGAAGGGTTAAAAAATTATAATTATTTTATGTATACGACTTAGATTAATGTTAAAAAAATATTAACCTTATTATTTAGTTTTAATAAAGTGGTATGAACATCTGTATAAATAAATGCAGCAGTTTTTTCAGGGCAGCCTGCTACATTAGCCCTCAATGTTTTTTCTTCTTTATTCGAACGCGGCCATAAGGCACTACATTCACCTGGAGGCACTTTTATTAGCGGATCTGCTGGTCTGTCAGCTTCCTGACATTCAATGAGAAAATCCGCATTGTTTATCAGTACATAGTATGGAGTAAACGTGATTTGTTTTGTTAATGAATTATAAGTTAACTGATTATGAACTCCAATCTAAAATAAATATTGTTTATATTAAATATTTAGTAATTCACAAAATTATGTCTATTTTAATCATATTATACTAACCTGATAAATTTGATCATTATATTTACAACATACGACACCTTTACTGCCTGCAACATCAATCGAAAATTTGTCTGACCATTCTCCATCTTCGACTCGAATCATAGCTTTCTTCTTTCCAAAGAAAACTTTTGAACGGAATGAGAAAAGTATCGGTCCCTTGTAGTTTTCCGGGTGGTACAACACATTTAGATGATCTTCAGCGCTCTAAAAATTATTATTTACTTTAGTTTCATAGGAAAAGCTGATCAAGAGAGAACAAAAGAAGCGATTTTCAGTATAATATACAATGGCCCTCCACCCTTAAAAAAATATGAGTTATTATTTGCATTATATCCTGAAGTAAAATTGATTAAAAGTAATAAAAATTAAAACATGCAAGCAAAAACTTAAAGCGCACATGTTAATTAATTTTATCCGTACATATTTAAAGAAAGTATATAATGATGATTTGTTTTAATTTATAAGTCTGAAAAAATGGATATCACAGCACACACTTTTTAGTACATTTTCCATTATACTTGCTGATTTATAATTTCACATATTCATTTTAGTATTAAAATTTGACAAACCAAAGTCATGCAACATGCTTCAATAAATTATATAATTCGAATCATAAATTATGTACATGGATCATTATTTTAATATACTTTTACATAATTTTTAGAATACATGATTACATTATGGGTACGACTGACAAAATGGTAATACATTTTATTTAGTAAACTATTTAAACTTATGTATTAGTGCACAAAATAATTAATTGCAGTTAATATTGATTATTAATTAACAGACAATTTAATCAGCAAGTTATAATGAAAAATTGGATCACCAAAAACACCTTTTTCCGTCGTCCTCTTCGTTGCTGACAAGTGGTCATGCTAGAAACCAGTTTCTGAAATAACCCGATTTATACATTTGTTGATACATAAATTGTTACAAGAATCAGACAAATTATAACTAATATTGATAAGACAAAACTACTTTTTCTTATGTTAAATAAAATTAGAAAAAGCTGCATATACATGTTCTACATATTAAATACATATAACAATGATATACATATTACTAAATTAGAGAGAATTGTCTACCTTAACAGGACTTGAATGTTCTTTCCCACCTTTACTTGATTTCTGTAAAACAATTGAAATGTTCTTGAATTGTTCATAAAATACTTTTTTAGATGGAACTCGATGAAAATATTCATTTGGCAACTCACGAAGAAAAAAGAAATAAAACTGCACGAGCACTTAATGCCCATGAAAATTAAATTAATATACACGTATTTGCAAATATACATCTAGATTTACAGAAATAAATATAGCCTGTAAAAGTCTAATTAAGTAAAGCATAATAAATATAATTTATTTAACATAGTCAATAGTGAATACTTAAATTAAATGAGATAGATAACACAAGTAAAGTAAATGCAAGCGTGCATAACTCATCAACGTGCGAAAGCCGTGCGCTTATTTCAAACAATATTGATAACAAAACATCTCAAGATGACATAAATATCAATATAATAGAAAAAAAAATCATTTATTTCTAAAATATCATTCGATACTTACTCTGTATGATAACATTAATCCTGTTTTGTTTAACATCCAAAAAGGACAATAAAGTGCCATGATTAAAGAGTCGTGTTTAAACGAGATGTGCATTCCTAAATCCATGACCACTTTTTGTACGCTATCAAATGACTCAAAAGACCAGACAGAAAATTCTGGCGGATTTGCAATAATCTCTGCTCGACACGACCAGTCTTTTTCCAAGTACTGTGGCAGCTGTTAATGCATAATAAAATATAAGTATATCAACTTCTACATTTAATTATATTTATATATTAAATTTAATTTACTTTTATAACAATAGTAGAATGCCCTGGATCTATGGTAGGAATTTGAATTGTTTGACTAGCTTGTAGACGTTTTTCCTTTGCTCCACCAGGACAACAAATGATAATATCGATTGGTAAAAAGTTCTTCAAATAAACTGATGGGTAAAGATGTATATTATAAATGGTGCTCGCCATTGTATGACGATTTGTATTTTCAAAATACACCTGTTCAATTTCACCAGAGGCCTAAAATTATATTAAAAAGTTAATTTTCTTTAATTTAAGAGTTACATTCTATAATTGAAATAAAACTTTTATATAAAAAGTAATAATCAACTGAAAGCAATAATATTTATATAGTAGAATTGAAGGTGCGGATCTAATTAGGATGATTGTGCTCGATCAATTAGTAAACAATGTTCAGCTTTTAAACTTAAATAATAAAGCGCATTTTTTCTATTTATTTAAATTAACGCCTTTAATTATGAATTAAACATATGAATTTGTATATATCCTTCACCTATCAATAATAACTTTCTACAACACAATTATGGACATGTATTATTTTATACATTTTGGACTTAGATTGCGCACTAGGATAAATGCACCAATCAGGGTACTGATATTAGTGAATAAACGTTTAATTGATATGAGAATGGCAAACCTTGTATTTACAAGGAATGTTACAGATTTTAAGTGTTAATTAATGGCACATTTACCCTATAAATTATAGTCATTGAGAATATATTAGCAGAAAATTTACGATAATTGAATATATCTATTAAACAATATGAAGTAACATGAATCTACATGAGTGCTCTCTACCATGCTTATAGCAAATTATTTTAATTTGTAGGATACCCCAAATTAGCTAAAATAAAATTAGAAATTACAGATGAATGTTTTAGTGAGTCACATTACAAAACATCTATATAATGTAGAAAAAACATCCCAAAGAATATTCACGATAAATATTGATGTTGAAAAGAAACGAATTTTTGTAGTTGTCTAATCTAGATAATGACAATAAACAAACATTCCTCTCCAAAAAACCTAACATAAAATATAAATTTCATGTGATGAAACTGAAGATTTGTTTAACGTGTGGATAGTACCTGAAAAGGTGCTTCCAAATACTTAGGAGAATTTGATTTAAGAGTGCTTAAACATTTTGCCTTAGCACGATTGAAGATAAAATTAAATAAATCAAATCGTTGCTCGATGATATTAAATAACAAACCAAGTAGATTGTTATTATAAAGGATACTACCAATCACGATCATCGTGAAAACAATCTAGAACCAAAAGAGTGTTGCTTATAACCACACAAACCTTTATTTTAAACTAAAATCTAATTTTGTAATTGGTTATTTAATATTGCAAGAGACACAACATTGAAAATTTATAAAAAAACGAACAATATTTTATTGGAAAATGGAGGAGAGTTGTTACATTATTATATTCAAATTGGCACAGAAAAAAATATTATACTTTACAAAATTATATTTAAAAAAATGTATGTCAAAAAAATAATTAAATTATTATTCGCAAAAAGTACTGTTTTCATTCTTATTTAAGGGGTAGAAATATGATAAATTTCAATATAAGGAATAAAAGTATAATTTTTGTCCTTGAATAAGAAAAGTAGTGAAACATTCAAAAGGAGAAACGAACTTTTTTATAATTGTCTATTTTTCCCCGCTAAATAGACATGAAAAATAGTACTTCCGTGTACGTATTAGTATTCACTAATAACATTATCACATAATATTCTATTTATATACAAAAACTCTTTCTGTAGAAATTAATTGCCTTCATTCTTACTACTTAGGTATATATTTAAAAGATAAATCTATACACAGAAAATTAATCATATGTATATATGTGTATATGTGTATATATATCATAACCAGTGCGCGTACAGAATACAGTGCAAATATCAAATCTTATCATTTATTAACTTAATTCATTAGTTACCTGTATATAAAATGGTTCTAAAGCATCATGTTTTGAACGGGGTTCACATTTTAGAGTTTTTGTCATAGACACAGTTTTTTGAAGATCTTTCCATACAAACGGTTCTATGGATACCATATAACTAAAAATGACTTTTTATTATATCTGAATTTTATAGTTAATACACTAAATTAATATATAAAATTAAAATTTACCTATCAACGCTAAAGAATAGCCAATATATATTGGTTGGTGTATATACAGCATCAAGAGGAAGATTTAATTTTTCATCTGGAAGTACTGTTCCAACACATTCTACTTCATTACCATGTTTAGTCATATAATATACAGAAACTGGTTCATTAAAATGATTATGAACCTGAAATAAGGTAAATTACTTTAATTTCGAAAACTGCGACTGAAGTCTAAATTAAATAATTTTATGTTTTGAAATTACTTGTAAAATACTTCTTAATGTAACAATAGTGCTTCCTTCTTCAACAATCACATCAGAAATCACTCCCCATTCTTCTGAACTTTCTTTACGATGTTTCAAGGGGAAAAATCTTTTGTCAGCTCTTAAAACTGGTATTTCTAATTTTGCTTCAATACCTTCAAACTAACGGAATAATGAATATTAATTTGTGATAAATTAATGGAAATAGAAATGTTAAATTAGTATACTAACCATCACAACAAATTTATTGTCTACTCTATCTCTTACGAATGAATCTGCATTTAATTGATCCAGAAGGTGTACATCTGTTGTTCCTGCTTTTGGAGCCAATTGTACAGAAGCCCCAGTTTCCAAAATTACATCAGAATATGTCCCATGACTAGAATTGTCGTTACCTTTCTCAGTGACCTAATTATAAACATATTTATATATTTTTATATTTCTTAAATAATACGTTTATTAAACTATTGACATTTTATACAATAAACAAATTTGAATTAACTTTTGTTATATTACCTTGAAATTACTGTGATCTAAATCCAATGTCATTGATAAACCCGTTTCATTTTTCAAAACATAAGGGGCTACATCTTTCTTCGATGTTTTGCTGTCATTCTCCATGGCATTCGAAAATGCATTTCCCAATTGTTTTAATACATCAAGACATGTTTTTGTAACAGTTATTTCCAAATTTTCCTATGAAAAAATTATACAATTTTGTCTTGTAACGTTCAGATTAACAAGGTATATATTTAACTATTATTTGCGTTAGAATGTGAAAAACATAGGAAGCAAGATAATTATGTTACATGAAGCGAATATGTTATAAAAAGCAAAATTTTGAATCGATAGATCGGTTTTATTAACATTTGTATAAAGAAATTTTGATTTAAAAATAAAAGATGAATATACAAAAGCAAAATATAATCAATCAATGATATTTACTTACCGAAGAAACAACATCTACAGTCATTTTAGATGTTTGTTGTAATTCTTCAGGTTCATATTCTGAAGACGGACTTACAGCACTTGCGCCTCTAGAATCAGTTGAAACGTCGTAGAAAGCTACCTGTAATGTAAACATTTTATCTGTTATATATTATTTTTATATTATTTATAATACTAAATCATTAATTCCTGACCTTTGTTTTTAATTCCCAAGGTGTTGAGACTCGTTTTCCGTTTTTTATACCTTCGATTGGTTCGATTAATGGTTCCCATAAAGCCAATCGACTGTTATAATATGCCATGACAAGAGACATTTTAGCGTCAATAGTCATCTAGGAACATTAATGATATTTGTTTTAAATGATATTCATCTGATTAATAATGTATATATTTAATTTAAATATATTACCGTTTTGGTACTCCAATTGTTGATGTTACTTTGAAAACCTAAATGAAGTAACAACATTGGCAAAGTTTTATTTCCAACACCTGCCTCTAAAGTTAGCAAAATTGTAGGCGCAGAAACAATGGCTAATTCAGGTTTATGGATAACATCATCTTGCTCATAATAAAGGAAATCTTCTGAAACTTCTACTCCATATTCTATATAAGAATATACTAAATTAGATGTTAATTAAAAGTATAATAAATTACTATTTAAATGGTGTGAATACATTGAGTTTTAAGGTGAAATGTGACTCGAATAAATATCATCACTATATTTAATTGACATCGATTCCATGTCGACTGTGTGACATCGAAAAGACCTCACATTTAAACAAACTCGTATTCATTTTGAGATGGCCAACGAGTGACATTTCACCTTAAAGTTATTATTAAATTACCTGTTTTAAGGAACCAATAATTCTTTTCTTCAAATGGAGTAATTATCCAAAGTCCTGAATGATTTCGTTCTTGTTTTTCTTCTTCATCAGTTCCTCCATCAGTCTTTGTTGCAGTTTGTATTACTTTATTAAGAATTTCAATAACACCTGTAATAATTTATTTAATTTAGAAAATACTGCATATTATTATAATTTATAAAATAATTAAGTCATGAAAAAATAAAAATACCTGGAGAAACTGACAAATGTATATCTGTACATGAAACATCTACATGCAGTCCTTTAGCTTCCGGTGTAGAACCTACCACGCTAATACTACATGGACGTAATACCTGTATTATATAAACAAGAAATGAGTAAAAAACGAGTTTGTTTAAATGCGAATATTTAATCAAATGTTGTAATAACCTGATAAATCCAGTCTGATCTTTTTTCAGGATTATATATGCCAGCTAATATAGTCAGATCTTTAACCGAACCATTTATAATTTGTTTTTCTCCCATCAAACGTAATTTTAATTTTATTTCCGTCTAAAATACAAAAGTGTAGTTATTTTTAGCTGCGAATTTAGATGTTTTAATAATAAATTATTAATATTTTTCAATAATTACATTTAGTACAATACAATTTGAATTGATATCATCCATGTTTTCAAGCAAAATTATATCCGGTTTTTCTACATGCAAATTAATGGTCATGGCAATTTGATTAGTGCTTTGTACTTGATTCAGTTTCTTCTTAGGAATGGATTCACTGTAAGACTTTTGTTGACTTTGAATCGATTGACTCGAAGATTCTACATCAAAAAAGTCTTTGATTTTCATTAAATAATCCAGTGAAACCAAAATACTGAACGAAAAAACTCGCACATCCACTGTAAATTTTATTTTTCAAAATATCAATATTAGTATGAAACTGTTATACATATTTTATGTGTGTGATTTATATTTTCTCTTAATAATAATCTTACCGAACATGTCATTTGGATCTTTTTTAACAGTTACATCTAACATACTTCTGATTGGTTTGGAATCATTTTCTTTGTCTAATTCAACAATTTGAGGTAATTCAGATGTTCTTTCCATAATTCTAACGAGAGAACCTTTTCGACATTGTCGTGTATCATCTAATGTACAATTCATTAGAAGGATTGTTGTCGCCAATAAACCATTTGTATATATCTGACCTTTTACAGCAAAGTAGGTTAAGCAAAATTTAGCTAATCCATTTTCAGGCAGATGCAGTGGAGAAGTTTTAGATTGGAGCTAAATTGAAAATAATCAACCGAGGTATTTATTATAATTTCACAATAAATTAATAATTTATGAAAGTATATTAATATAAATAACCTTTTTAGAACCACCAGTAAAAAGTTCAATCACAAAGCTTTCCATTATAAACTCAAATTTTATAGCTGTTTTAGGTTGCTTTTCTTCTGATGTTTTGAACTGAATTCCACTTTCTCTAGTAACTTCGACTTGTGTTTTTTCTGTAAAAAAAGAAGAAGAAAACTCTGATTAAGATTGTTAGTAAAAAGAAAATAATTTTTTACATTCGAAATATTTGGAGAAAAATTCATTATTTTACTTTCATACAATTTACTACCTTAAGTTAGTACTTACGTATTTTCATTTTATTGGCATCTTCAGTGATTGATTTCCTTTCTCGTGTTGGTACTGGATTTGTTTGTGAACATTCAAATTCCTCTGCTAAATTTTCATTAAGTACATTTAGCACAGTTGCATAATCTTCTTGACTAAGTAATAAATTGATTTTGTTCAATCTTCCAAACATATCAATATCGGGTATTTCTGTATACCATGCTGATGATAAATTTCGTTTTAGAAGCAATGTAAAACTTACAGGCTGGAGAAGTAAAACTTCATTCTCAGCGATAAATGTTTCTTTGTTCAGTCTGACTCTAAATAAACAAAAAGAAATGTTATTACAACTATCATTCTGTTTAGACGTACAAAATTATTTACTTACAAAATTATTTACTTACCTTGAAAGTTTTAAATTTTGTAACTCGACTTTCATTTCATCCACGAGTGGAAAATCTTGCATGTCATTAGAAATATCCAATTTATTGATAACATTACATATTGTCAAATTACCCATATCAAGCATTAAACAATGCTCACTTTTTGAATTCGTTGGAACATAAATAACTGGAGCCTAACACGAAATAAAATTTCAAATATTAATCATTATAAATTGTAAATGAAAATATTACTAAAAATAATAATATTAATTATTATTATAATGATAAATAGTTCAGACCTTAATTTTAACAGATAACTCTATACGAGCGGCTTTTTCGTGAACATCTTTTATATTTGTTTTTGCCGCTTCAGCTGCTGCAGCGGATGCCTCTTTAATTGCTTGTTGTGCAGTTTGGAAATTGTTTAAGAAATTCTATTTAGAATTGAAAATATTAGATTTTATAAATAAACGTTATTTCATGTATTTTTTTTATTTTAAAATATTACTAACCATTACTCCCGTGAGAAAAGCATTTAGAAAAACAACTCGATGACATCCCATTATAACTTTAATGGACATATTGTTCTTATCAACTTCATGGTCTTCGAGATTATACATTACTGCTTGTACTTTAAGAGATTCCGATCCTTCGACTGAAATAATCTACAACAATTAAAAGTCAATAATTAGTATATTGTATTAGATAAAACAGTTTTCCTTACAGATTATTAGATTCAATTATATTTTTTTTCTAATTTAATTAAAAATATTTACATTCTTGTAATATGTAGCATCATTTAAATCTGTAATATTAATGTCACTTAGATTAACGGTAGCTTCAGAACATGATGCTTTCATTATGTAGTTAGCATTTATCCCTTTGATGAAAAAGGCACTAATATTGCGCACATCGCTCATTACTTTTAAACCAATATTACCAAAGGTGGCACTAACTTGAAAGTCGATTATCTCTATTTGTGCCTTTTTATTCTCTAAAATTGAATAACATTTCCTTTAATTATATTATAATCATGAAGATAAACATATTACAATATTTTATATAAAAAAAAATACTGATTTTTTAATAATAAACATACTTGATGTCGACTTTGTTTTCCTTTGAATTTGTTCTTTAAAAAATGTCGATGTTTCCTCTGGAATTGTTGTCAGGGGCCCCATCTTCACAACTTTCCGTTCTTTCTTTGCAACATCTGTTTCTGTCGCAACACTGCTTATTTTATCCTTTAATTATTACAATTGTTGTATTTTAGATTATCAAGATGGTATTTCCATGAAGTCAAATCAGAATACGTTTCAAAGCAATACTGTATAAATGAAAATTACACTTACTTGAATTTGTGTGGTAAATTTCAAAATATTTATAAGAGCTTCTTGATGAAGACAAACGTCTAATGTGGTAAAATCAAGTGTTAACAACTTGACAACTGATTTATGTGTTGTAATGAAATCAGGAGACCGCTTATTTACCTGAAAATACGGACTCATAAAAATCTTCTATCAATTACATTTAAAAAATATATTATTTTAGTATATTTACATTAACATATTTAATAGTAATAAGATCAATTCCAGATATCATTGGTGTGTCGATTACAAATATTTCTCCAGTGTCATGGTTTTGTTTTACTTGCACTCCTCCTAACTTTAACGTTATCTCTTGATTATATGTTCGATTCAACATTTCTGCTTCTAATTTAAGAACTTTAACTATTACAAACGGAGAAACAGAAACTTCATCTTCTTTGTTAGCAATAGACAACTTTAACTCTAAAATAACAAAATTTATTTAGTAAATTTCATTTTTAAACATAAATTATTAAAATTATTAAAATATCTTTGTAACCTTTCATTATAAATTTGGCTTCTAAATCAGTTGTTTGTTTCATTGGCGCTTGCGCTTCCTTTTTACTATTTTTCTTACCAGGTCCGGCAATGTCTTTGAATAAAGACAATTGAGATACTGATTTTGACTGTAAATAAAAATAAAAAATTATAAATCATGTGTTTTTCGTTTATTTTTCAATCTTTATATTTATATTATTTTAAACGAAAGAAAAAACTAACTAATGATGTTCGATGAAGCTCCATTGATTCTTCTTCATCTTGTGGAAAGGGTATGCTGTTTGCTATCGCGAGTGCTTCCAACAAACGACTCTCTTTTGAAAACAAATGTATACATTAATTGTACAATATATCATTTATATTATATTTAATATAAAATGACCCATTCTAAGGTCATTTTATAATACATTTTTAAATAATTGTTTACCAGTTACGTTAATTGTGACAGAAGGTAGTTCTCCTAACAACCTCATCTTAGGCAAAGTAGGATCATCCATAATAAGACATTTATGAAATTGTATTTCCAACAATGTAGGCTGAATTATTTTCATTGAATTGATTTCGCTTGTCAATGCATTGTGCCAATCTTCATTTTCTTTTGAAATCAAAGCCTACAAGTATTTAATTCAAACATTGGTAAAAATAATTCAAATGAAAATTATTTGGAAATATTTATATGAAAAAAATCCTTTAACTTATAAAGAAACTTACTTGGAAATTTTCTATTGTTAATATGAATTTATCATAACTGTTATCACGAAGGTATGCAATAATTTCATCTTCACTTTTACCCATACTTTTTAGCCGACTAACTTTTATTTGCTCTGAGTTTGTATCTGTATCCTTAGACTTCTCAATAGATCGTATTTTCAGGCTACCAAAATTTATGACAAATAATGATTCGTTTCCATTATATAAACCTCCGTGAGGTACAATAAGTTGAGATGCTTGTAAATCCACCTATTAATATTTTGATTTACAATTATTATTATAGTTTGATTATACATACAGTTAAAGAATAAAACCTTTTAATTTAATATTTTTAACGTTTCTACTTAAATACCTGAATATCCAAAACTGAATGTTTTTGAATAGCATATTCTAGACCTAATGCGGACATTTCTTTCAGATTTTCTATCCTTTCAGCTGCAGCTGCTTGAAGTCTATACATGTAATAATATTATGAATAACAATTTAATAAAATAACAATTAAATTAATTAATTGATATATCTTACTGATTTAATGTTGATGGATTTTGTACTTTCAACATAGTAATCAAATCAATAATAGTTTTTGCGTCATAAACAATATGAACAGAACGCCCTTTAACAATTATACATTCACCGCATGATTTGTGTACAGGATTTCGCTCATACGAAACAGATAATAAAGCAGTTTCACCGCCGGTAGAATCTGAATTGAATAAAGAAGGCATTTTATCTCCTTGTTTTACTCCAAGAAGTTTCAAATCAGTAATTGATGTTGTAACTCTGTAAATATTAATGACCATTAATTATAACTGTAGGAAAAATTACAACTTTTAAATTTTAAAAACATTTACACATAAAGAAAGTAAATATTTAAGTAAAACATACGAAATTCCATTTGCAGAAGGCCTAGATTTGAATCCTGCGTGGACACCTGTAAACTCTAAATCTAAAATTTGAGGATATTCTTTTTCTGTGTCTGATAAAATAATTTCAAGCCCATGTAAATAAAAAGCCAAATCTATTTCTTCGTATGTTTCTGGATAATGAGCTGGTGTGGAATTTTCTTGATAATCAATAGCTCTAAATAATTTTTCCTTTTCCTGAGGAGTCATTGCTTCCTCAAATTTGCGCACTAAAATAATACAAATGGTAAATAATAAATATTCTTTAATATTTCCTTTTTATTAATTTAAAATCAATTTACTTATTGCAGCTGCAGAATTAAGTTCTTTAACTTCTTCTTCTTTGGGAGCTCCCCAAAAATATCCAAACCATCCTCGACTAGCTTTCAAGTTTTTTTCTTTTTCTGCTGATTTTTCAACCTTTAATTATAAATTTAATTATAAATTATTTCAATTTTAATTTTTTTGTTTAATAAATTTCATGAAATGCATTTCAAAACATATAAAACAAAATTTTACCTCAGCTTCAATTTGATGTCTAATTATGACTAAATTAAAAAGATCTAACTTATGTTCGCACTCAGTAATTCTATGTTCTATTTCTTCGGGAACTTGTTTACTTGTTAATTTAGTATGGTATACTTCTGCATAACTTTTACAAGTATCCCTGTGATCTTTCATATGATTCCAATCCCAATTTTTTCGGGCTCTTCTGACATGTTCTTCCAGAATACAAGTATATGCAAACTGCCACCTGACATAAACATAATTTATTTTTTACAACAGCTCATTTATTAAACTGAATGTCATATAATACAATGCATACCATTTTTTATAATATCCTTTGTAAGAAGGTACATTAGGTCTGTATTTTCTATAGGGAGCAGCTTTTCTTGCTTGATCAAGACCTTCCACCATTTGCATAAGCATTTGATATTGCTTTTTAGTTAAACCTATTCTGAGTTTTTGCATTTCCATATCTAGCCATACTTTTGGTATTGTATAATTACTTCCATCAATTTCTGGTTTTGGATTCAGTTTTAACTTTGCTTTGACATTAATTGGACCCAACACTGCGCAAAATCAGTAATTAGATGATAATTGCATAAAGTCAGAAGTCTTATTGAATGATTCGTTTAAATACTTACAATACTGATAACCTTTAGGAATATAATCTGCAGTTGCTATACTCTCTGAAAATATTTCGATGTATTTTGTATTTGGTTCATTACTAAACTGTACTGCCGATGGATTTAAATAAATAGCAAAACCATCCATTGTACACAACTAAAAAATCAAAAGTTTTTAATATGTTTCATTTATTTTATTTCGATCAGAATGTTGCATTCAGTTTGATTTACTAACTTTATAAATTTGTTGTATAGCATGCATATCCTTTAAATTTCCAGTAGTTGTCCACAAATCCGTACAACTCTCCAATGCAAATATATTAAGAGTAATTCCCACGGAAAACGGTCGGTCTTTGAATGTTGTATGATCTTCATACCTTATATGAATTTTTTTTATTTCTATATGAATATTTTTGATCATTCGAGCAAGCAATTTTTCTACCATAGAATCATCCACCTTTTCTTTCACTATTAACAAAATAATTTAGTTAAAAATATGTTGGGGGGGGAAAAAGTTTGAAATCAGGAAACGATAAATTGTATTACATTTGTTTTCCATTTTATTATTTTTTGCAATCCTAGCAAGCTCTGCTCGTTTTGCTTCCAAAGCTTCTTTTGCTTCCTTTTCAGCATCATATTGTACTTGACTAGTAGGTACAACAAGTAGAAATAATTCTTCTATTATTGCATCTATTTGTCCATTCCACATATCCTTGAAAGGTATTTTTAGTACCAATTTGCCTGAAAGATTAGTTGTAAACATTATTTATTTATTAACAAAAGAAAATAGATAAGCTGTTTGCAGTAAAAGTTTATTTAACAAACCTAAACGGCCATATTCTAATTTTATAGGCAAATTTAATACATCCAAAGCACTTCCTTTTATTAAAAGATCTGTTAAAACAATATCACCTGAAAATAAATATAATGTTCATCGTTAAGTTTTTAACCTTTGTGATAATATTTTTTTAATCTTCTATGAAAACATTAAAAATAAATTATGTAATTATAAAGATATATTTTAATTAATTATTAATCAATTCAGACATACATTTAATAAATAAATACTTATTTATAAATATAATATATATTTATCATTATAATAGAGATGTATTATAGATTTTATTAGTTTACATAATTAATATCTCAAAAAATGAATAATCTATTATTATTTACTTATAATTTTATTTGATAAACATCTGAAAACATTATACAAATAAACAATTCAATAATCAATGATACATCAGTATTCAACTGTGAGAGACACAGAAATATTTTAAACTATAAAAATAGAAGTGATGTCATTAAACATTCCCAACTACCATAATAACATGCAAACAATTAAATGACATGTTAAAAGAATGACATAATGCAATTAGCAATGTCCTGTTTCCAGCAATCAAATAATATTTATAAGTTTAAATTAAAAATAAATGGATAATAATTAATTTTTATGCACAATCTTACTTTCAAAAACAAAAATTGTAAATCTTACCTCCCCATAAGCTCAAATTAAGCTGTTTGCTAGCCAAATTCTCGATGTATTCCCCAAGGAATTTGTTTAGAAGCTCGGTTACAATCGATTCGAAAACCATGTTTGTTTTTAATCGTAATTTTTTGGTACGAATTCAACAATTACTAGGAATATTGTTACCTTTTAACAAACGTTTCAATCATTAAACAAGACCAGTGTACGCAGCCTCGCAATGTTAATTATTTTTTATCGTATTTTGCTGCCGATTCATGTTTTCACATAACCTTGCAAGCTCATTTTTACATACCTACGTAATAAAATCGAAAATTATTTTTCAAATGTTCATTAGATTTTTATTATAGGCTGAAATTAGATCATTCGTAAACAAACACTAAATACACTTTTCCGGAAAAAGACTGTCATTCATGATAGAACCAATACTTCAAATAGAATGTAAAAACAGTATAATATTTATTACAAATATCAAATGTGTAACAAAAGTAAACTTTAAATATTACCTCGACTGCATACGAAACACATTTCGTATATAATCTGTTACACGGGTTTGTCACATTTATTGTTATCGATAATAGTTCCGTCTTTATTTTGACGGAAAAACAGAAATTAACGTGATCTACGCAATCTCATATTTAACCCATTCCCGTTGATTCGTTGTTAAAATGAGATTTATTAATATGTGTGTGTGCGCCAATGCTGTCGCGGAGAGGTGACGTGACTCACGAGCTCGCCCAATCCACATACAGTCCTTACTGAATATCTGACGACTATTGGTGCGCACACATTCTTAATAGTGCGTGTCAGTGTTTTGGCCGCCATGACATCAACGGGAATGGGTTAAATATATAGCGCGCGGAATACAAACAATATTTTAGAAAATGTTAACAAGGGTAAGTAAATTAAAAAAAAAAGAAGAGATAAATGTAAATGAAATGAAAGAATAAATTATTATTGGATGAATATTATTAATTAATAATGAAATATTAATGAGAAATATATGTAATAAGAAGACTTTAATTGTGAAAATAAAATAAGAACGCAGGTTTATTTAGTAGGTGTAAATATAAAACAAAATTATAAAAGTTTTTAAATAATAAATGTATTTTATTTTAATGACTTTTCAATATATCAAAAATTATTTTCTAAGTACATATTCATAATACAATTCTAATCAAAATCACACGTTTGTCATTATTAATATTCTACTTAAGACTGTACAAGTAATTTCTTATTACAATAATTTGATTTTAGAATTTCGGGTACAAAAATTATATATATGCTGTCGCATTTTGAGTTGCGCCCTATTTTTTGGCGTCTTCATACATGTCTGAAGATTTAAAATGTAAATATTTTTCACCAATTCTAGGGGTAGTCCGTACTTTAAAAAATATATTTTTACATAAGACATTGAAAAATAGTGCATTTGAGGACTGTTGGGACTATCCTCAGATGCAGCGAAAATAATATATAACCGATTTATATATATATATATAATAATTGTTCCTACTATTTATTTCACAAACTACATCAATATCTATTTTAGTGACAATTATTACAAATTCTCTATTTCTTGTGATATAATCCCGACAGAAAATATAGAAGGATAATGTTTATATTAAATATTAAGCTACTTTATTAAATGTAAGTAACTATTTATTAAGATGTACTACGTTTATTAAACAATAATGTAATAAATAGGAATCATTTTACCGTAAACAAAAATATTGTTATATAATGAAATGGTACAAGTGTATTAAAATGAAAACAATGTATATGCAATAAATGATATTTATAGAATGTTTATAAAAATTTTACTTTATGTATTATTTCCATTTCTAAATAGTATTAGAAAACATCCATATAATTCGGTTATATTTGTGTTGAATTCAATCTATTCTCAAATACTTTGTTATAAATACAATTCAACTTGTGTACATCACATGCATTGTTTTTATAATTACATATTCAGAGAATTTACCATTCTCATTGTTAACAATTCACATAATTTTGAATTATGTACAATTGTTCCAATAATGACTGCTTATATTAAATGTATGTAGTATTAAATAATGAATTATCATAGCAAATTCACAATAAAATATTTACTTAAAATTTAATAATCAAGGCAAAAATTGTTATGTAAATGAACAAATAAAGAAATTCACATACCATATAATTTTTCTGTACGAAATACTTTTCCATATAGATTACTATTATATTGCAATTTATAAATCCTGTAATATTTAATAATTAAAATTGTTTCTTTTCAAATTGTTCACTACATAAGTACACGGTATAAAGCATTAAAAATTGAACAAAATTGTTCAATCTTTAAAAGATTTAACGTTAAATCCGTTTTCAACTTTATTTCTTTAATAAATAATATTTTATCTTTGTCGTACGTCAAAATAAATCCTTACATAATTGCTATGCAGTATCTAAATTTATCTTAAATGTTCATTTGATAGAAATTGTACATAATTTACAATGATGTAGATGAAGTCTGATTAAAAAAAGATATTTTGAACAATTTTTATAAAAACTTAATGTTCTTTTTTTTGATCATATCTTCCTTAACAAAAATTAACGGTGTAGTATAAAAAAAAATATATTTCCTACTCGCTTTTCTTTACGCATAAATGTATAATTTATGGTACTTCATTTTTATAAAAATAATATGTATTAAAAAATAAGAAATTAAATTTAATTATTTATTATCTGTTCTAATATTTTGTTATAAATTCTAAAGAAAGATTTTAATAGAAAACAAAGTTATACTTTAATGTTATGTAACTATCAGTGTACATGAACTTTGTAATAATTAATTATTAATAAAGAGTCGCCAACGTTTCTGTTTCATTTCTAAACACGTATAAAATATAATTTCTTATTTTTCAGAAGATAACTTTTTTATTGTTCTTGTTAAAAAATAAATAGTGGAAATAATCATCCTAATGTTGCGTTGTGCTATCTGCAATCAGTTTTAACGTCTTCATAAATTAACACATGTTTAATGGAACATATGCTAAGTATCATAAGTCGAGAGAAGTATCAGAGCCATGATGTTCCTCTAGTAACAGGGGTTCTTGTTCTAACACCATGCGAACTGCAAATAAAACTCTTCTTCATGCATTACTCTGAACAATCGAATACATTTATATATAAATACAAAATGATAATTAATAATATGAACATTTTTTTCTTGTCAAGACAACGTACTTAGAAAGAAAGTAGTATGTTAGCAATTTTAATTTCACTTTATCTACTTTAAAAAGGATAATCAGATATTAAAAGAATATAGATTGAAGTATTTCATGCAAGTACTAACAAATCGCATGCAAATTTAAATCGTTTATATATAACCGAAAATAAGTTAGATTAATAAATTCATGCATATTAGAGTATTATGTTTAAAAATAAAGTTTAAAATACTACTAAAATATTAGATAATTGTATTATATTAAAATTAGAACATTTTTATTCTAACTCGAACAAATTCATAATTGAAAGACAAAATAAATTTCACTAAACACACTTAATTTTTTATTTTTACATACCTGAAGAAGTTTTCAATTCAATTTTAAAATAAAAATAAAAGAAGTAGCGATACTTTGGATTTAAATTTTAGCATTAATATTTAGATTTCATTAGTATAAACATTATTTGCTGCTAATTTAATCTTACCTTTTATTAAGAATTATTATGTATTTATTAGTTATAGAAATAGTGTATACGAAATATTTGTTATCCAGTCATTTTATTTAAAAATTACAAACATAATAATATATCAAGTTATTTTACGCCAACACCATGTTATAATCAATCAAGAACTATTATGAAAGAATCCAACTTAAATAAGTTTTTCGAGTGAATGCTTTGGTAAATATAAGAAAGGAAAGAAGTCAGTAAATTTTTGGAATTCTTCCCACTCCCAAGAAGGGTGTTTGACACATGGCTTTTGTATATTTTTTTCACACTAATTACGAATTTGTAGAAAAAATTTGGCACTCTCTAATAATGTTTAGAGAGAGTTCCAATTTTTTTTTAAAGATCAATTAATCAGCGCGAAAGAACCTGTAGAAATCATGTACCAAAAGTGTAAGTTAAAAGGATAGAGGGGGAGAGAAATTCCAAAAAATTTCGAAGAAGTTGATTAACAATAACTCAACCGATAACGCTTGGAGTGTTAAAAAAAGGATCTAATTAAAGCATCAATCCAATAGGTACATACAACTGAGAAGCATTCACCAAGAGCATAAGCACATTTACGTTGGATCATTTAGAACGCTGAAAATATTCAATCAACAAATGGTACTTGTGACCACAACGCAAATGCTTCATTTATTTACAATAATTTCTTTATTGTTACGCTTGTAATGTATATTTGCTTATAAGAGAATTAAAACTGTTAGGCAATTAATGCAAAAAGCGACAGTAAAAAACATTTGAAATTACAAAGTAAACATATAAAAATGAATTAATTTCCCTATCCAGTTTACTCACTCGCGTTCATCGTCTCTAATGAAACATATACAAGACGCTGATATAAAAATATATACATATCTATGTATATACTATGTATATTAAATATACAAGAATGAAAATATCCGACTGAATCGTTCGTTTATATTACCTGACTTTTCAAAGAGTACTAATGTTCATTCATTCATTTTTTTTCCTTTCGTTTTTTTTTTAGAATTCATTTTGAATTTCGAATTTATTATGAACACATTTGAACATTTTATTCGGTATTCGTTTGAATTTCATTCATAGATGAGAGGAATGGACGAGTAAGATGTAACGTAATAACGAATGACTAAAATCGTACAAGTTTTAATAAACAATTATATCAATGGCATATTAAATCACCCGTGTCATGTTGCGTATGCCAAAGCATATAGCACATTCATTATCACAATTACACCCTAGTGAGATTTTTTTACTAGTCTATTACGTTGAGATCTGTTAGTACCATTTTTCTCCGTAGTACTGCCGACCTTTGAACTATTTGCGCGTTGACCATACGGTATCCTGAACAGCTGGATATTTAAGTGTTTACAAATTTCGATACAAACTTGAGCACAGTATCGCAAAAGATCTAGTGTTACCCATATCTGAAAACATTAAATATACACTTAATACATCTTATTTGTATTACTGAGTTTATGGAGTTCTACTGTTCATCATTTCTGGGTTTTGTATAACAGTATTTTTTAGATTCTGCACTTAATTTTTTTTCTATGTTCATTATAAGCCAAGTGTATGTCAATCAATCATTTTCAATTGTTTAATTTCAGTCCTAGTTGCTTAATACAATTTTTCATCACATAAGATTAGAAAATTTTAGCCTTTTTTTAAATTAAATAATTTCAGATGTTAATATGAAAAGTTCTACTTACAAAACATAACCATAACACATAGTATTCCTTAATGAAGAAATTGAAGTATTGGTTAAGGAATAACATCGCTGGTCCAATCAATGAACTGTCTAAGTATTGCATTTCACTTTTTGTCATTTGTGCGACCTGAAAAATAAATTGTACATAATTTTCGATGTGTTCGCAATATATAAATATTTGATATTTATTCGTCATCTATTTCAACATACTTGTGTAACACTTAATACTAAAGATACGTATACAGTTTACTTACCACCAAACGATTGGTGACTTTGGCAGCAACCATGCCAAAAGAAAGTATATAAAGAGCCGGATGATTTTCATATACGTGTTGAGCGCTTTTTCTGTAGATTATAAAAGCTGGCACGACTACAAAACTGAAGGGGATGATTGGTGATAAAACTGACGTTCCCTGAAAATCATTGTGAAGACTGTAGATTGGTTTCTCATTAAAAATGATCTACAAGTGGGTGCCCCTTCACAATTGTGTTAATTTAATTCAACTGCATTATTGTACAAACAAAGTGAAGATTTGTAAAAATAACACAAAGTATTTAAAGTTAAGTGTCCAACGTAACAACTTTCATATAATTTTATATTCATTGACGGACAATGCAGAAATCAGTTTAATAATTTTTATTATCATCGTTTGAAAAATCTTTTACCATAGTTCATTTTAAATAATATAGCAATGCGCGATATTTTTAACATGATAAAACTACTATAATAAAAGCTATTACACAATTCGCCTTTCATGCCAGCGACTTATTGTTTAATAACTAAAACTAATATCCGCATGAACGAAGATATAAAATAAAGCTCGATGTAAGTTGACAAGAAGAACCCAGCTTTAATCAAGCATGCGTAGATGATTATTACGAGTAAACATATATTTATAATGACAATGAAGTACAATTAAATAGGAGTTTGAGAGTTTAACGAAAAATTCCATTTGACTTCACAAATACAAGTACAATTAAAACGTTAACGGTGACTCAATTTCCCCCGCTTTTTAATACATAAAATCCTGTACTTGCAATTTTTAGACCAATTAAACGAAAAACAACAACAAACAAATAAGGTTTACAAATATAACACAAAATGTTGACAACGAGTACGTGTTTTTAGCGTGCACTGTTTCATTTTGAACATGACAATTATAATGATTTGACCGTATAATACAGCTTTCTTTATATCTTGATTAATTCTAAATCATGCTATTTAAATGTGGGATTAAATCAGACTTAAAACAAAATATATAATGTGTGCACTACACATTGAATTACATAATCTCCTCTCTAACTTACTGCCACGGTGGAGCCGTTTTTGCCAACACCACCGGCAAGTATTACGGATAAACTGCTGTACGCAAGTAAGAGTGCGATGGATACTACACCCCATAGTGGAAACACCTTGACTTCAGTGCCAGTGTATGGCAACTATATAAATTCATTATCGTTAGTCTATAATTAATATTTCCATGAATATTGGGGATAATTATGAGCAGACTTTGTTCCAACTTTCTTTGGAACTTTGTTCCGAAAATTAATCTTGCTTTTATTTCACTTTATTTTCTTAGTTTTATGGTAATTCTGGTAACGTTACATTATCTTTATATTATTTTTGTCCACTGTCTTTAACTATTATATAGTTATAAATATATTCAGTTAAATGTTCATTTATGTAAATGATTTGTTTACGTAACACATTTATCAATATTAATTTTTATATCATTTAAATAAAACAATTTTCTTATTAATGTATATAGTGTGATAATTATGTTATTTATAAGCACAGTTTTTGTGATATTCACAATCATTTTGAATAAGTATAGTAAATACCACATTTACTCTGACAAAATTATCACATAAGTCCTCCTTCTTGTGTAATCTGCTTATATGTATATATAGAAATAAATAAATTTGAAAAAAAATATTCTCAATTGTTAATAAAAATTTTTAAAACTAAAAAAAATCGTAGAATTCAATGGTAATAGAATAGTATAGAAAAATAATAGCTGAAAATAAAAAAAATGAAAATTAAATAAAATATATAGTAATAATATAGTATTAAAGATTTAGTTTATATTATACATAAATCTGTTAAACATATTAAGGTGATTCTTCAAAGAATCACTTTAATCTGTTTTGATACACTGAGAGAAGTATACTGAGAATAATTACGATTATAGTAACTTATTTTTCTTATCAGATGTTTGTAATCTGAATGCATAAGGCAGTGGTTCTAAAAAGTACTTTGCATTCGGTTTACCAACACAAATCGTACTTTATTCTATTATACGTTTCTCAGTGTAAACATTTGAAAAACTGTTTTGATCATTTGCCAAGAACGAATTTTAGCAAAGAAATAAAACTTATTATTTGCAGCATTAAATCTATTGTTGTTTCAATGGAGCATGGTAACTGGTCTAAAATAAAATTTATTTGGCAAAAAAATATTTTCCGACTTGTAGTTTATACTTTTTATATTCATTCCGAATATATTCATCTAAAATTTCTCAACAATATCTAACACATATGTAAGAAACTCTAAAAAAACATACCTTTTATAATATTTTGTAAATTAATCATTTATGGTAAAATAAAACGTCCCCATTAATAGAGTTGTATTAATAACAGTCAATAGATGTTAGTTGGTATGAAATAATGTGTTGTTAGTTACAGATATTATGACAATAAGAAATTTTCTAAATATGGCAGTAGAAGAAGAGATTGCAATACACCAAAATTAGACTAACTAGAAAAAGACGTAATACATAATAAGAGATAAATCAGGCGGAAGATATTAAGATCAATCAACAATGAAGATTGCAGACCAGCCAAACTGAATTTGACTGTTGCGTATCGAAAATCCAACCCATCTTAAATAGTTGTTAGGAAATATAAATAATGAAGAAGATTACTGGATTACTAGTTATGTAGTTGAAGCTTAGATAAACACCTTTGTAAATATCTCTATTTAGATAAAGAGAAATTCTGTACTAAACCATTGGATGTGTGACTTACTGCAATCGTGGAACCATTTTTGCCAACACCACCAGATTCAAAGACTTTGCAGAATTCATAGAACACATGAATGTAGGCTGCATAAAATATAACTGCTACGAAGTTACTCAATGAACCTATTCCAGCCACGGGAATCTAAACAAATTGATAAACACTTGCACGTTACTAAATGAAATTTTTTACATTCAATAAAACAATTCATATATTTTACCTAGTGGCAATTATTCCAGAACTTCGTGACACGCTATATCATTTTCATACAGAAACATATTTTTAGATGAATAAAACAACAAAACACATGATTGCACTAAACTTTGACAAAAAAAAATTGTTCTTTGAGCTGCGTATTTGATTCGCAAAAGACATTTTGTGTATTGCAAATGTATCAATTCTTTTTCATTAAACTTTGATTTTTATCCCGGATTATTTAAATACATTAATTAAAGAAACTATGCAATTAATTGATACGATGGAGAAACATGAATGACTTTACTTAGTTAATGGCTGAATAAATATTGTCGAAGTTGAAGTCAAACATTGGAAATGTAATATAAAAGCTGAAATTTAATGAACCAAACTTGGTTGTATAGTACAGGTAACGTGATAAAACTTTTAAGGATATGAAAACAAATTAACGGAAGGTGTTTAATGATTATGTTAAATATTAATAAATTATGCTGTGTATCGTTAGATTTCAGCGCCGCTCCTCATGCCATGCTGGTCCCATTATTTGCATCGCCAAAGAAACAAGGCTAACTATCGAACTTACAGCCACGGTGGAACCATTTTTTCCCACTCCTCCGGTTAATATCACCGAAAGGATGAAATATAAGTTTGCCAAAGCACACACCATTGTCATAACTCCTATTACATATTTAAACTGAAAACCATCTAGGAAAGGTATCTGCAAAAAATATAGATATTAGACTTTACCCAATAGGGATTGTCTTTTTAACTGAAACTTTGCTGCCCCTTAAGATGATAAATACCCTAAAGGAATTGCTTTCTTTATTAATATTAATGTTTTTTTATTAATCGTATTTGTAATGAAATATTTAATTGGTTAATTGGTTAAAGAAATGTATTCTTGCAATTATATTCTCTGATCATTTTTACAAGAATTCATAATTAATATTTATGGTATAATAATTTTTTATGTAAATTTTTTCCCAGTGTAACAACCTTTTGTAATTTTCAAGTTAATAAGTGCAATATGTTAGAAATTAATATGAAATGTAAAAAGTTAATAGAGTTTAGAATAGTTTAATAATTCATTGGTTAGTATGTATAAGAAAATGGCAATTAACTTATTGAACAAAAAACTAAAGAAGTAAGTAACCGCACAATAAATTTTAGATAAATTATTTCAATAAAAAAATGTATTTAATTAGTGGATTACTTTTTTCGTATTTTTATAATTGACATTATTATAAAACAGTTACGTAATGTATTGCATTGAAAAGTATACAACTGACATTTTTTTTTATTTTAACGCGTACCAAGAAATGTCATAAGTAAAAACAATGGAAAAAGTCATTAAAATTTGGTATGATAAGCTATCTAAACCAGGTTCAAGAAGCTTAGTTTTAATGTAAAATAAGAAAAAAATACGATTTATCTTAACGCATTAATATCTTTGATCCCATATAACAACAGAAACATACATTTTTTACTGATTTTATCTTTAAATGAAAACTTGCTACTTAATTTATAAATGAAAAAATTGGGCAATGTTCACAAAATTTAACAATTGATACATGTTATTACTTATAATTTAAATATTACAGAAATCGAATTTTGAGTTGTAAACTGATAAAATGAAATGTTTGCAATTTTGAATTTGTTAATATCAATTTTAAAAATATCATATTATATTGCATAAGCTTAAATGTTCCACAAGCTAAGTTATTGATGATAAAACACTTATTATTTAAACATAAATAATTATGCTGCAGAAAAATGTTCTATTTAGATGAAGTTTTCATACAGATGAAAAAGAAAAAAAGCTGTTTTAATGCAAAAGCACCCCTCCCAGGATAAATTAATCAATTTATGCAACCTTAAAATAGATAACCAAGACATTTTTTAATAAGATATAGTAAACAATAAAATAATTGTTAAGAAGGATGTGTGTGCTAATAATGGCATAGGTAAATGTACAGATTCAATATCTTATATAGGATATTTATAAAAAAAAAACTATAAAAATATAAAAGAAAAATAAAAATTGTTAAATAATATTTTGTACAAAAAATATTAATTGAAAAACGTTATATTAATTAAAAAGGTCTGTACTAAAATATCACAGTATATTATTAGATATAAATAGGATATTCTGTGCTGTTGGAACTCTTTTATACATATTATAATGCATAAAATATTTAAACATATTGAACTTTGCTTTTTAAGAATGGTTACCCTATTCACTTGTATTTAGTTTAAATTTTACTTTATATTTGAATTTTATAGGTATATCTTATAATTTAAATAAAAAAAATATATAATAGTTAACACAAATGAATTATCAATCAAAAGAGATCAAATAAATAATATTAATAGAGAACTTGATTGCCTAAAGATCAAATTCATTATATATATTCATCGTTTGCAAAAACCATTGTATTAGATATTGTTTAAACTATTTATTGACACTATTTAAAGTGTGATTTTGTTTTCAATTAGTAATAAACTCAATTTTCATATATTTGCTTTTCACTTATTTTTTCTTCCACACATTTGCTTCTTTTTCTTCTATAAATGTGATTAATATTTAAAACAATGAAATTGCTTATTGTAGTAACCTTCTGCACTGAAAAAACAAATGTGTGGAAGTCAAGTGTATTATATTTATATTACCTAGAATTGATATCATATTAATCTTATATGTTTAAAGTAATTGATTTAATTTAAATTTATAAATAAATTATTTACAGTATTCCTTCATACAAACATTTCTATTTAATAAAGTATTTAAATAATTATTTTATTTTTAAGAAAAAAGCAAGTAGTAAATATTAAATGAAAAATATAATTCAAATACACACTCAAAGTGATAAAGATGAATTTAATTATACTTTCTAAAAATATATATTTTTATAATAGATATACTACTAGGTAAAATATGTCACAAATTCTATGAAATATAATAATTTGCCTTTTAAATAAGAAGAAAAATTAATTTGATTTGGGAGAATTATAACAATATAAAATAAAATTGTGAAATAAAACAAAGAAAAAAAACAGAGATTCAAAACAATAAAATTAAAATAAACGCAATTTTAAATAACACGATAATAATAAATGTTTATAA
Source organism: Leptoteleia sp. ZL-2020 (assembly GCA_022817305.1). NCBI lineage: Eukaryota > Metazoa > Arthropoda > Insecta > Hymenoptera > Scelionidae > Leptoteleia > Leptoteleia sp. ZL-2020. The sequence goes on from JABFPN010000472.1 coordinate 39,397, forward strand.
AACATTTGAAATAAGCAGATTTGTCAATATTTTTTAACTTGAAATATATTGATTTAATCTGAATAATACTTATTATTATATGATTATTCTAGATTGCAATTAATTTAACACGCTATCACTTGAATCTTATTGAAAAAAAAGGAAAATAATGATATTGATTATATTATATAACTGAAAATAATACAACCTCCTTCATCCAAATTGTAGGTCCAAAAATGGCTGAAATTAAGTGAATGATGATGATTGTAAACTGAGCTTCTGTGACATCTATTCTGCCAAACCTTAAGGAACCTAAATACATTGATATTATTATTATTTACATTTATTATTAAACTTAGAAATATATTTAATTACTTGTTAATAAATTTACCTGAGACATAAGTTTGCCAATGGGCACAGTAAAAGAGAGTCATAGCGCAAAAACATTGGAAAAACATCCATGTTGGATAATATCCTAGTTGTACTGCTATACATGCAGAAAGTGCTACAAAAACTGGAAATACATTTTATATAAATGTCATCAATATTAAATGAAAATTACAATATTGAAAAAAATAACTAAAATTATGACAAAGTGTATTAAATTATATCCTATAATTCAATAATATAACCAATATTCTGTCCTTAGTTTTTTTCTATTATATACTTGTTTAGTAATATTTATCCCAGTATCTTATCAGAATTTCCAAATGTAATGATTTAAATGCTTTATCATCTCGCATGTGTTTAGTTATAATGTAACCTTGATGTATATATTATAATTTTAATAATGAACATGAAAAACTATTCTATCAATAATTCAGTAAAAAATGTATAATATTAATTTTTTAAATGAAATTAAGTTTTATAATTTCAGTTTTATAATAATTATTATATTAAGTAAATATAATAATTACTTAATAATTAGTTATACTTTTAATTTTTCTCATTATAAATAAGCTGGCAAAGAATATTAATATAAATTAATTAATGTTACTTCTATTTGTATTATTACACTCCATGTTAAATATTATATTAATTAAGTGACAACTATACCTGTCGATATGGAATCACATCCATGATCAAAAAGTTCTCCTAAGGGCGTAGAAGTATCAGTTCTTCTAGCTTGTTTACCATCAATGGCATCTAAGCTTTGATATATAAATAATCCAAGGCCACATAAAAAACAAGCCCATCTTGGTACCTAGTAAGTAATACTATATTAATTTATGAATACATTTAATTATAACCTATTTTGCTTTTTAATATGAGAAAAACAAAAAGTAATTATATTATCTTGTGGAGAAGGGAGGGAAGAAGATAGTAAAATGCATTAAGACTGCGAATATGTGACAATGAACAGATCTTATTTAATCTTAACTTTTACGACAAGTATATAAAATAGTATATTATGCAACGAGGGATGCAAAGAAAACAATCATCAATAAGTGTGAGTGCCTGTCATTGTATGAATTTTTAATTATCTACCTTTGCATCGTGTAGCCTATATTACATTTCATGAAAATACTACTTTTCAAAACAGTCATTTTAGAGACAGTACTTCTTTTACTATAGTTTTGGAAAACATATAATCTTACTCGTTATATTTTGCAAGTAAAACATAATTTCCTTGATTCAAGAGAAAATATATTTAAGTAATATATTTAATTTTCCATCCAATTGTTAATAAAGTCATTGTATGTAAGGAAATGCAATGAATAATTTTTCATTAATATAAAAGAAATAAATATTCTTATATAATTTGTCATAATTAATTAATGTATTTACAAAAAAGGTATAGAAGAATAATTTTAAATCGCATTGACCATTAATTGTGGATTAATCTAAATTATCATATAAAGTTTCTTTAACAGTTTCAAATTAAACAAAGAAACAATTTGAAGCAAACAATTTGAAATTTCAAGGAAGTTTGTTTGAAAAAACATATCGCATGAAGGTTAAAAAAAAATGAAAAAAAGGCAAACAAACAGAAAATAAAATGCAGAAATTGACAACATGATTTAATACCTCGGCCTTGGCATCTGGACTATAATAAACGAGAACTAACGTCGTGAGTACATTGACAGTTAGGCCAATAACGGTGATGAGGTTAGGTGCCAGCCAAAGCGGAACTTGACGCACCAGCCAGTCCCACCATGGTTGTAGAAAACCGTCAAGGAAACTTGAACTTGTACAACTGTACTTATGCTCACTCAAACGTTTCAACTGTGCCGGCGTCAAAATATTTTCTTTGTAAAATTGCATTCTTCTGCCTCTAGTTCTGCGCGTTTCCCGATAAAAAAAATAACGTTCACTCACATAAGTAACACTTGATCGTAGCACCTTCTTCCGCGTAACGTGTCAAGGACATGTAGTCGTCCACGTCCGCGTTCGGTATCCCGCACACTCGTACCGAAACGACGAATACAGGTAATATCAGGTGATGTCGCGTTATCGAATGAACAGCGAAACAGTTTCAATACGCGTACATCCTGAAATTGCTCACGGTACTTGCATGTTTATTTCAGTCTGACCAATAGATTGTAAATTTATATTAAGGTGAAGTTCAATCGATAGGTAGCGCCCTACAGTATCGGTACTGATGTTTTCGTTTATAAAAATGAAATGAATAATTATTTTATAAAAATAATGACCAGGCAGCCATTCAACAATGTAGGAGAGTATTGTAGATCATAATAATATGTATTTTGAAAAAAAAAACAACAACAAAAAGCGTTGTGAAATGGTTTTAAATATCACAAAATGTCGGTAAAAAAACCTTTTTCTTTTAAATGAATTTAATTCAATTAATTAATTAAACATATTTTTTTGTGTATGTGTTTAATATGTTTTGTCTATTTATTGTGTGTTTAATAACGTATTCTGCATGCAGATTCTGGCATAAATGGCATGTCGTAAGCACCTATTACCACCAACCACATCAAACGTATCACGAAGTTGGAGACACTGTTCCCAATAAGGTGATACTTCCGGTCCGGAAAAATCCCACTAAGAAAATCTCGAGCGCAATCAACATAACATAACCTATACATGTCATATTTTTTGTTATATTATTAATTATTATTAATATTATTATAAAAATGTGGGTTTATCAATGAAATGTAATTATACATGTGTAAAGATAAATGTTTTAGTTTGTAAAAATATTTAATAGAAAAAGTTGTTTTCGTTTCTAGAGTACTTGTCTGCTATTCTAATGTAATCCACTTGTTTATATTTATAAATGCTACCAGTTTTCTAGCTTTTATTTGTAAATATACACAAATAATTTGTAAACAATGGCATTAACCGTTGACAGAGTCAGTGGTGAAGAAATGTTGGAAGCAAATGAAATGGATGTTCCAGAGCAAAGTAGTCATAGCTCGCAAAACCAGGTAAATTACAGAGAAACAGAAACCAGTTTCATTAATGGCAGACCTGATCCGTCGATTATAGTACAGGAACAAGAAAGGAGGATTTTTTTCCAAAGTAGAATATCTGAAACAGTTTTTGGATTAGGTAGTGCGTTGGGAAATGCACAAAATAGAAACACTCAGGCAACAAATAATGACAGATTAGCCCAAGTTCCACCATTGACAATTGATCAATCGATAAAATTAGAAATACCAAAACCTAACACATTAGTTACCTCAAAAGATATTAAAAGGGCAGGACCTTACGTTTTGGGACCATTTATTGGAACTTCACCTGTAAAATCTATTTTACAATGTTTAGTCAAAAAGCGTGGAACAGATAAATATTATACAATGAAGTTTTTAACGTTAAAAAATCCAGATGAAGAAGAAACACAAGATGATAGACAAGGGAAAATGTTACTGTATACAGAATATTCATTATTATCCATGTTAAAAGGTGTGAAAGGAATAATTCAGCATCATAGATTTTTTAAGGTCAGTATTAGTTAAGAATATTAAATAATATTTAAATATTATTAAACAAATAATTTATTGTGCAACATTTTGTAGGACTATGCATTAGAACAAAAAGTAACCGAGGAAGGTTTAACAGTATTTACTGGCAAAGTGAGGAGGCGATTATGTTTAATACTAGATTGTATAATACCGCATGATTTAAATCCAAGAAATGAAGAATTAGTGAATTTAAAACATTATGTTATCAAAGAAAAGAAATTATCCGAGAAAGAAACACTTGTGATATTTGCCGATACAGTAAAAACAGTTGCATCTTTTCATAATCGTAATATAGTCCACAGAGATCTTAAATTAGGCAATTTAATTCTGAATCGTAGAACAAAAAAAGTAAGTTTACAAGTGCATTTAAAAAAATATATATTTATCCAATAAAGTAACATTTTTTTCTTGTAGCAAAATATACTATTAATTTATAACTTGTTTATTATTTTAATTTTTATTTAAAAAAAAGTAAAGCAATATTTCAATTTTAGGTAACAATTACAAATTTTTGCTTGGGAAAATATTTAATAAGGGAAGAAGAATTATTGAAGGATCAGCTAGGTTCACCAGCTTATATTTCTCCTGATGTTTTAGTAGGGAAGCCTTATTTAGGAAAACCATCTGACATGTGGGCTTTAGGTGTTATACTTTTTACTATGCTGTATGGACATTTACCATTTTATGATAGTAGACCAACTCTATTGTTTCACAAAATAAAAGCAGCCAGTTTTCTCATACCAAAGTAATTTATCTTCCAAGTAATTTAGTATAGATATTTATTTTTTATATTCTTAAAATACTATCTAGTCAATCAAGAAATCAAGAGTATAATCTGAAATATATTTTTCATACAGTGATAACCGAGTATCTGAAGGTACGCAATCTTTAATATTGAATTTATTGGTGTTACAACCAAGCAAGAGACTTACAGCAATAGAAGTTCTGGATACTTTATCCTCTATAATAGCTACATTTAGAATTCCCGTTGTTATTGGGGAACAAGAGCAAATAGTTCCTGAAATAGAATTAACTGAAGGGAAAGAAGAATTTAGTTCTAAATCTGATAAAGATTGCATTGCTGAACATTTAAATGTATTTGATAAAAAATTGTCAGAATTTTCACAACTGGTTACTATACAAGTTAGTATTAACAAATATGTCTTCAATAATGATTATATATATATATATATATATATATATATATATATATATTTTAATAAAATATTAATTTATACACTTTTTAAAAGGAACAAATGTCAAAAGTACAAGAGGAACAAGTTTCGCCCCTTATACCACAGACTCCTTTATATGGTCAGATTCCCATACATAGAGTTTATTCAGATATCAGAGATTTAACTCCATCGGAATTAGAAAGATATAATCATTTGATTCCACAAGAAAATTTGAGGCCAACCAATTTTATTAATCGGGAAGGAAACTCTCGGTTGAATACTGATAGGAGTCGAACGCTTTACAACGTACAGGTATTTTTAGCTCTTGTTTTGAATAGTTGGTTTTAAGTTAAATACAAAGTTTTTTAAAAGTAAAATCCAATTCTACACTCTGGAGTATAATTTTATACTTTACCTATATAATTTATGTGCTAATATATATATATATATATATATATATATATATATATATATGTTATTTTTTTATAGCAAGGAAATGTCCGAGATCAAGTAATGGAGCAATCACAAAATAATAATTCTGAAATACAAGATCAGCGATCTGTTAATCATAATTCAAATGCCTCCAGTGTTGTACCATCCAATGTAATGATTAATACGAGATCACGCAATGAACCTGTTTCAACGAATAATGCATTTCGGTCATTGCGAGGAATGTTTAATGCAAGATTGCAAGTGCCAAGTTTTAGAAGAAATATGCATGACAGCAACAATAGTCAAAGTTTATCATCTGAAAATTTATACAGACAGTGGCCTTTAGCACCAGGTTATTTAAATTCAGATAATATTTTCCAAATAACTATTTTCTTTAATAATAACTCTTACTCCATAAAGAACAAAAATGTCTCAGTGAATGAAAAACAATTAAAATCAATTTGGATAGTAAAATGATTTCAGGAAATAAATGCAAATCATAAACATGAACACAATAAAAATATCAAAACAATTAGCAAAAAATTACGAAAAAAAAACTTTTGACTTTAATAAATTTAATCAAAATTAATATATTTAATATAATACATGAAGTTGAGATTTGAATCAATGTTGATAAACAAAGCTTACGATCTCAAGTAATTAATACTAATTATGTAATCATTATTCAAATTATACTTCGGTCATAAATGGAGTTTGAGTAAAAATATTTTTATCTTATAATATAATTGATGTGCACTTGTGCAACTAGAGACAAATGATTGTGATTTTCAACTCGTGCAAATGATTTGCCGCACGAGCGAAACGAGAGAAAGATTACACTTTAATCATGTAACACGACTTAAGAAACGCATTCATCTTACGTTGCATTCTAAGTTTTTTGCAACACATACAGGAAAATAGATGCTATTTTCTCGCATGTGTTGGAAAATAGTTTTTTTTTTTTTTTTTTTTTTTTTTTTATTTCTTCTT
>JABFPN010000473.1:0-45862 GCA_022817305.1 Leptoteleia sp. ZL-2020
TATACCGATGCAGTATTAATAAATTAATAACGAATGTCTAATAAACATTTACAAAATGTAGAATAATTGTTCTATAAATGTTTTAGACCACTGACATTAAATATTTATATAACACATATGCAATGAATAATAAATATCTAAAAACTTTTTTATACATTTTATAGACATCACGATAAATATTTATAAAATATATATAAGATATTGATAAATATTTATAAATATTTTGCGCTATTAGGGTCGTGTTAGTATAATAATGTAAACGATGGAAAAAGTAATTTGTAAGTAAGAACCAGAATGGTTTTTTAAACGCTTTATTACCAATTTTAAGTGCGAGACAGGTGCTGCCACTAGTGGCGTACGCCGGAAACAGGTACTGTCCGATACCAAACGTCCCTTAAATGCTCCAAACTGTTAAAGTAAATTATTTTTTCGACGATGAGTATAAAAAAAAGATGAATTTTATTTCCATGTATGGACCACAAGTATATCCGCATGTAATTAATGGTAGATCTATAAATAAAATGTTTTCTTTTTAATTCAGGCAACGTGTTTACGGACTTGCTTATTTACAAGACTTGTTGGATAATATATGAAGCCGATAGTTCAAATTGCACTTTGCTCCATACAAATAGCAGCAGTCCTATTGCTATTGATTTGCAACATGAAATTCAGCCGCACATCAGTGGGGTGCTTATATTTAAATCTGTGATAACCATTTTGATACCAGCCTTCACTGGATTATTTTTGGGTACCTGGAGCGACAAATATGGTAGAAAACCCCTCTTATTAATGAGTTACACTGGGACCTGTGTAACCTTTTTATTGTTAACGATATTGAGTAACTTTGATATAAATACCATGGTGCTAATGCTAGTCTTCCTTCCATTTGCCATGCTTGGGGGTTTCAGCAGCGTGATACTAGCTTCTTTATGTTACATAACTGATACAACTGATCCGGAGAAACGAGCTTTTAAGATGGTCTTAATAGAGGCAACCATCAGCATAGGTTCTTTATTGGGAATCGTATCTGGACCAGCATTGTTAAAGTACTTTGGATACTCTGCAGTGTTCGGTACTTCAGCTGTCGCCTGCTTTTTAGCAACAATTTATGTTTTCGTATTCGTGAAAGAAAGTGTCCTTACTGACGAAAAAGTAATTGCACATATTTTATTCAATTGCTTAGATTTATTTGCCTTAAATTGGATTTTAAACTATGAACAAAGTGAGGAGCTTTGATTGATAACAATATAGAAAATAATTTCTTTCAAATCTCTATTAAAATGTATTTCCAATGATTTGAGCAAAGTAAAGTATGTTTATCATAATAATGATAATTCATTTTTATTTTAACAATCTCTTTCACTTCAAAATACTGAAAGAGATTGTTACTGATTTATAATTAATCGTTTCCAGTTTTTAATCGAAGTTTAATTACCTTTTTAAATTCATTATTACTATCTAATTCGATTAATTAATTTTGTTGTCTATTGTTTGATTGCCATTAATAACAATGTTTGATTGTTATTAATTCGAGCCTGAAACATTATGTAAATGATAACCGAAAATTCATATACGTGGTTGACAGAGAAGTTTGGCAGCTTAAAGGACATTGCTTCAGTACAATAATTATAAAAATAATCCATAAATAATTTAATTACAGGCAAAGTATTCTGAAATATTCAACGTTCATGTTGTGAAAGATTTACTGATGACAATATCTCGACAAAGAGTTGGATTTAATCGAGTGATTGTTTGGGCTTGCACAGTGTGCCTTGTTATTAATATGATGGTCACCGATGGAGATATTACGATTGGATATTTATTTACGAGTGCGAGACTCGGATGGAACGTATCTGATTTTGCTAATTTTACCGCAATTTTATCAGTTTCTTCCTCGCTTGGAGCAATTATAGGGACAAAACTTTTAAAAGATTATTTAGGTAAAAATATTTAATAGTTACATACAATACAGTAACGTTATATGAAAAAAATATATACCGTTTATATGGGGAAAAAAGAAATTTAAATATTAGTGCTTTTCAAATTTTAGCAATTACCCTGACAGTCAAAGTTACTTGATATTTGTGTAAATCTATAAATGATGTATACACGGATGTGAAACTTATATTTCGAGGACCTCACAAGATATTTGTTGTATGTTTTAAGGACAAGCGATTTCGAGGACGTCCTCAAAATAGTTACACATGAAACACCCTAGTAAAAATGAAACATCTATAATTTATGTATGATCCATATATGTGTTAACAATTCCATATAAGGAAAAAAAATTATATATGTACATATACGTGTTATCCTTAATCCATATATAGTTGATATATAGCAATAATTGATGTAATATTCTAGCCATACATGCATTTAATAATAACTCCCTTATATGGAAATTAATTATTACCATATATCGACCACATATGACCATATATGGATTAAGAAAAAATAAATATGTCCATATATGGAATAAGAAAAAATGTGTATATCCATATATGGATTAAGGAAAAACATATGTCTGTATATGAAATTTTTATTTCCTTATATGAAATTATTGAAACATATGTGAACCATATATAGACCACATATGTTTCATTTTTACTGGGGATATAAAATAAAAATTATGCTTTTTTTTGTTCGAATTTTTCAAAAGAAAAAAAAGACATCACAATATAATTGTTCAACGTACTGCATATAAAATTGTGAAAAATTTTAATTTCAATGAGACATTGATCGTAATGTTTTGAATTTTTACAACAGGTATGCCGGAAATGATTGTAGTCATATTTACAAATATGTTCAACCTAGCGAATGAATTAATTAAAGCATTTACTTGGCATAATTGGCACATGTATTTAGCCGCAATAGTTGGTATGTTTGGTGGTGTATTTAGTCCAATGATTCGAAGTGTATTGTCCAGATCAATTCCAATACAGGAAGTCGGTAAGAGAAATTCCAATACAGGAAGTCGAGATCAAAAGTTGAAAACGTTTTGTTATAATTAATTATTAAAATATTACGTAAAATATTAAAAAATTATGAAAAATCCCTTTATAGTTATAAAGAATTTACATTTCATATTGGAAGTTACACAGTATTACTTCAAATATAGAATAACTAATCTTGATTTTTCCACAAATTTTCCAGATATACAAAATTCATACACGCATACATTATATACACGCAACATTCGGTCATAACAGATTGCAAATAGTAATAATTAATTTTCAAATATAATTCAATGAAAATTGGAAGGACATTTTTTTTCTATCAAATTGAAACTATGTTGATTCATTCAGCCTTCACATTAAAAATCAGTTTTTCATTTTATCAGTGATTTATGTAAGATTTAAATTATCATTTTTTCCAGTACTCTGAACTAACATTAAAATTAGGTATATTTCCTTTGGAATGCGGCGTTTTTCCAATTGTTCATCAATTTTCAAAACTATTATAAGAATGTCACCAGTTGCATTAGTCAAATAAGTGTTTCAGTAAAAAATTGTTTAATAATTTCTTATTCAAATTTTACTTGAAAATGTGTGGAATTATGTCAGGAATGTTTATTCAAATAGTGAAACAATTTTTTATTACTTTATGTTAAAGAAGTTGCAATAAATTTAATATTTGGAATACATTGCAAATTTGAAAATATCTAAAAATTTAATAATAAATAAAATAAACATTATAAAGTATTATATAATTTTCTTAGAACAAATCTCTTGATAGTCAAAATTATGTAAGCGATATTATTTTTCTTTTTTTGTTTATACAAAATTTACTTAAATTTATTTCCGCGTTTAATTTCCTTCTTGAAATTAAATGCAATAAACACTAATATTATATTTTATACGTCATCCATAATGACAGAATACTTTTCTATTTGCAGGTAAAATTTTCTCTGTCACTGTGTTTGTTGAAATGTGTGCGGCATTTGTTGCTTCGCCACTTTTCAATCTTGTCTATTCAAATTATCTGCCACCGATGTATCCCTGCCCTGTTTGGATAATGTCTGCAATTTTTATTGCAATAATGACAATTATCTGCTTTTTTATTCGCCTTCAAGAACTTTCATATCACGACATCGAATACAATACACAAGACAATACAGAAAATAGTGTATGTGAATAATTTTTGTCATTTTAAGACACGGAGGGGAAAGATAAAATAAACATTTTTATGTAATAAAAATTACTAACATGTCGGTAATATATATAAATATATTGCTGTTATATATTATATGATGATGTTCAAGGACTACTGCCACGGAGCTAGCGTCTTTTATAATCAAAATTTATTTAATTTATGGCATCTTCGACTTATGGCGTTTTCGAGATCAAACCCCATGGAGAAAAATCATTTTGTAGTATTAACATGAATAACTGTATTATTATTTTGATGATACCAAACGCTGTATATTGACTTGTAAGTCACTTCAAAAGAAACTCATTGTCATTACTTTCCGGACAAACCTTGCATTTTATTAATTATTTTACTAACATGTTAGTAATGTTTATTAGATTTTTTTTTACTCCATGTATGAATCATATTTGTACCATAATGTTCATATTTTATATACTAAATTTTCTAAAATACGAGACAATTATCTAATCTGTGATTTTGTGCATAATTTGAATTGTGATACTAACTTTATCTTCGGACTGATATTGTAGTATATTTGTAAATGTATTATAAAAGACAGTATTAAAATTGTATGTACAGAAACTGTGTTAGTTGAAATAAAATATACACGGAGAAATTTCAATACCATTGGCTTACGCCCAGCGCACTACCAGATGATACGCCAATATATATAAATTGCAAAGCATATTTATTATTTTCTTATAAGTACTTACAATTAATTCTTTAAATTTAATACTTTCTTTACACATTCTTTATATTTATTAAGACTGTATTCATTTTCTCCGTTATTTATTAAGTCAGAAACAGCTATTTTATATTCAGTAGCGTGTGGTATATTATTATAATCGTCATCTTTTGGTGGTTCAGGCCAAGCATGTAAAGTTACAAGAGATTTTCTGCTCCTATTCATGTCCCAATCATAAATTTCCATGTCTACTAAAGACTTTTCAGATTCCCAAGCTTCTATTTTCTGTTCGAAAAAAATAAATACATAAAGTCAGTATTAAACAAATATACATTACTTTATTACGACTTCTTGTGCCCAGTGAAAAATCACTGGGCACAAGAAGTCGTGGCAATTTTTTACATATATCAGGCATTTTGGGCCGCTCTTGACTGACAAGAAACATGAAATTATTTGTTGGCAGATAATAAGTAAGCTCGGTAATGCCCAAAAAATAAATCAAATGTAGTATAAGTATATCTCAGATTCAGGCGTTTGAGTATAAACAGCAGGCAATTCAAGCATGTTCACAGTTTTTATAGTTATTTGAATCTCATTTGGAATTATAATCTTTTTCTTTTTAATATAATAATGATAATAATAATAATAATAATAAATATTTATATGATACTTATACTAAATAATATAGGAAATATATTAAAGATAAAAAGCTGTTTTAATACCTTTGATTCATTATAAACAGCTGTCAAAAGATATTGTGCATATTCTAAATTTTGTTTTCTCATGGGACATCTGTCTACAACAATAGTAATGTAATCCGTGTCTTTATCATATCGCTCTGCTACAAGTCTCAACAATTTGTCCTTCGCATGGCTGTCCAGTGAGAGTGACGATAGTTTTACTCGAATACTAACAATTCTTGCTAATGGATCACGAATGCTTGGTGATGAATAACAATAATCAGAAGTTATTACTTCCAAAGGGAAATGTTTATCAAAGTCTTCTTGTGTTTCCAATTCAACTGGCCACTTTGTGCAGAATTTTTTTATTGCTTCGCAATGTTTTATAATTGCAGAGGGCGTTAAATGCAAAAAATTAGGTATTTTCATTAATTCAGTGTTAGCATGCTTTTTTGGTGGAACATCATTCTTCTTAGGAAAGCCTTGACGAAGTGGGAGCGGTACGGAATCTGGATGAAATGTTCTTGGCCCTGGCCAAACTGAAGGCCAATCTTGATTATAGGGCATTCTGGTTTCACGAGCTGGTAAAAGCTCTCTTTTAGCCATAGACTTTGTCTTTCTTTCCGGTTTTTTAGGAATCAGTTGAAGAACTCGAAATTTACCTGTTATTAATAAACAAAATTTTGTAAAATGGATAAGGAAATATTAAAATAGTATATACTTTAATAAATCTTAAATTATGTGTTATTAAACTTCAACATTAATAAAAAGAATTAAAATTTAACAAGTAAACAAAAGCATTGAGAGCAAAATTAATTAAAAACATGCATCAAATGCAATTTCGCTTATTTTTATAGATATAATAAATTTCTGGCTATTATTCAGCTGCTTAAATATATTTTATTTCTTACTATTTATTATTTCATATATATATTTAGTTTAAACATTTTCCTTTAAAATTATGTATGAAATGAAAATATATGATTAAATTAAATATTAGTTAATAATTGTTGAAATAAAATTTATATTTACAAATATTATTGAAAAATAAAACTTCAATTATCTTATATTTTTAGTGTACATTTTGAAATTACTCAAGTGTTAAATTAATAATAATATATTTGAAAAAAAATACCAGGATAGGTTACGTTATTTACCCGCAGCTTCCTCTTCTTCTAGCGTTGAATATGTCATCTTTTGCACTTTTATTATTGCTTGAATATAATTCCTTCCGGAAACCTGTTTCACAGCTAACATTTTGTAATAATAATTTAATCTTAATAATTAAATATAAATTCTGGAATGAGAACACGAAGCGGAAAAGACACGGAGCAGAACGAATATGGAGCAGAAAAGAAAACAAAATTTGATAAAGGATGATTTACAAAACAGAAAGCGTTATTTTCATAATAATTGCGAATTGATTCGTAGTGATGAGATTTTTGGCCCGGGGCTCGCACTCGAATGGCACGTTCCAATTGAACAATTTCTTAAACTAAAAAAGGACGTACTTATATAAACATAATTGTCTGTCCTTTCTTAATTTAATAAATTTGTCAAGTTTGGAACATGCCTGAAGTTAACAACAGAACGTTTAAAGAACTACTTCGGTTCTCTCTTATGCATTACGACTAAAGTATCAAAATAAACTGCAGAATAACCTAAGTATTGATATAAACAAATTTAGATAAACAAAATTAACTTGAAAAATTAATTTTGAATTGTTTATTGAAAGTTAGTTTTGTTAGATTTAAAAATAAAATATATCGCTTTATTTTGACATGTGCGACTACCTTCATATCGAACCTGCCGCTAACTAGACTTTTACCCGCAATACTTTCTCTGTCATTCGCGTTAGTATGATAATGTAAACGATAAAGTAATTTGTAAATGAGAACCGTAGTGGTGTTTTTAAACGCTTTGTTTCTAACTTCAAGTGCGAGCCCCGGGCTAAATATCTCGACACTGTTATGACTGCTGGTGGGTATTCGTCAGCAATCATGGACATTTGTGGGCGAGTGTCGTAATTTCCCTTGAGTATATTCTTACATGGTAATGTACGAAGTTGAGTAAAATTTAGTAAAAATGGCGTCACCGAGACCGAAATCTCCACGAACACCGATACCTGTGAGAAAGGATGACAAGGAAGAAAGTTTTTGGGAAAAAATAGGAACGCTTGGTCGAAAGAAACGGATTAAGGAAGGTAATTGTTAATTACTATGTTTTTCCAGTTTAGATAATATGTTTAATTCTTGTCACTTGATTTAATTGAGGTGTGGTTTTAAAGTGAGCCTGTCAATCAATCGTTCAATATAAACAAACTTTTATTTCGTTAATTCAATTATCTTATAAAATATGTAGTTTATTTTTAATAAATAAAAAAAGATTGTATAGAAATATTTATTGTTTTAAACAAGAATTGAGTTGTATATCAGCTAAAACTTATAAATTACTGTTGGGAAAACAGTAAAATTTTGCACTGCTTTGGGAAAATATAAATGTTATCATAAATTGACCCATCTCAATTTTTACCCTTTGCAATCTTGCTTTACTTGATAAAAAATACAATATATATTTCAGGTTAATGGAATCACCCAGTAAATATATATAATTTTATATTATTATATGGAAATAAACAATTATAATTATTTTACATTGGGTATTATATTATTTAAAAAATCTTAAAATATGTATCACTAAATGATTACTTGTTTGTCTATTAAAGAGGTTAAATTGAAATATGTATATTTAATTTAGATATGTTTATATGTTAGTTCAAGAAGTTCAAGAAGAAGGTAAAAATGCAATTGATTCACCTGGGATTGCGGCAAATCCTGAAATGCCACCAGAGGAGTATGAATTGGAAGAAAATGAAGAGCGCTCCATGATTGAACCTAGGTGTATGGAAGACCCAAAATTGCAGGAACTAATGTACGTACTAATTGAATGGATTAATGATGAACTCGCAGAACAGAGAATTATTGTTAAAGACATCGCTGAAGATTTGTATGATGGACAAGTGCTTCAAAAACTATTGGGTAAATAAAAATTTTTTTCTTTCACTTGGGAAATAAAAGTTTCACATTAACAAAGTATATATAAAATTTAAATCTGATTTATATATACATTTGTTTATTTATTTAGAGAAATTAACTGGACGCAAACTAGATGTTCCTGAAGTAACTCAATCAGAAGAAGGTCAAAAGCAAAAGCTGCACATTGTATTGTCCACTGCAAATCGGGTTTTGGGATGTTATCCACCATACAAATGGAGCGTGGATTCTGTTCATTCAAAAAATATTGTATCAATCCTCCATTTACTTGTTGGTCTAGCTCGTCTATTCAGAGCACCAGTACGTTTACCCGAACGGGTTTCTGTTCAAGTGGTTGTAGTGAAAAAGAAAGATGGCCAGTTAACGCACAAAGTAGTGAGAGAAGAAATCACATCTACATACGATGATTTGGGAATGAGATGCGAAAGAGATGCTTTTGACACATTGTTTGACCAACATCCAGAGAAATTGGCTGTCGTGAAAAAAGTAAACATTATATTTCATTCATTTCATTGTTGATATTTCCAAAATTATGATAAGTACATACTTATTGACAAAGTTTAACAAATTATTAAGACGTTTTAATGTAGATGAACAATTAAAATTTAATTCATATTTCAGTCACTTGTGTCATTTGTTAATAAACATCTAAACAAAGTTCATTTGGAAGTGACTGATTTGGATACCCAGTTTCATGATGGTGTATTTTTGACTCTCCTTCTTGGTTTATTAGAAGGATTTTTTGTACCTCTTGGAAATTTTCATTTAACTCCAAAATCGCACGATCAAAAGGTGCATAATGTGGCGTTTGCTTTCGATTTGATGCGGGATATTGGTTTGCCAAAACCAAAGGCCAGACCGGAAGGTAATCTCTGTTTCATTCTTATCAATGTAACATTGTATTGCAGGTAAAAATTAATTATATAATATTCTTTTTAGATGTTGTTAATCTGGACTTGAAGTCAACGTTGAGAGTCTTGTACAATTTATTTACAAAATACAAAGGCATTAACTGACGGTGATTTTAGTAACATATTATTTTAATAACACATAGTTTGATAACATGTAATTTATAAATTATTGTACGTCTTGTGTATACTAACCAAAGATGCCTTACTGCCATGAGATCGTATGTTTTAGATATAATAATAAGTATTTTATTGTGCTATTTAATTGTATGATGAATGTCTTTCGTAAAGTCAAAACTTAAATATTAATATTTTCACTAAATTTATATTAATATCCACAAAGTATTTTATATAAAGATGTTTAATAAAACTGTTTAATTTACAATTATTCAAGGATTTTATGTTCCATCGTCTACATTCCCAACCATACTACGTTACAGAAATAAATTTTAATCGATGAAATGAATCTTCTTAGACTCTTGTCTATTCTTTCGTCGAGGGTTGTCCAGTCATAAAATATGTAAGGATAAAAAGCAAGATTGGAAAAGGGTTTTACTCAACAAATACTTTACTGATGAGCAACCATGAAACAACTACGTAACTACCGTACTTATGTAAAACAAGTTAACTTTTTGTTGCGAATTGGAGGACTGCAGCCATTGTTCAATGAAATCAATTTATCAGAAAAAGTTTTCCTCCTTTTTCTTGGAGGATGTACGCTTTGTCTTTCATGTTTCATGATTAATTTTTGTATTCATAATTTTGGCAACGTTGGGCTCATAACGAAAGGTTTAAGTCCAGCTGGTAGCTTTTTCACAGTTTTTCTGAAGGTTACTTTATTGATATTAAAATAACTTTGTTAATTACTTTTATCTAAAATTTTTCTTCGATATTGAACATATATTATTGATTAGATGTAGATTAGTGTTAATTGATTAAAAGAATTTTTAATAGGTTTATTACTATTTTCAATTTGTGATTATTTTGTATATATTATAACATATATGTTAGAATGTTAAAAAAATTGTACATTTTATTTTTGCAAAAGGTTGTTTGTTTTTATATATACCGAAGACATTTGCAATACCTTGAGAAGTCATTGAGTAGTGATTTTCAAGAAGAATTAGATAATTTAGCACTGCGTCCAATTTTATTGTCATCACTACGTCATTTCAAGAATTTAATGTATATTTTAAGTGGGTTCGTTACTATGGCAATAGTTTCATATATCTCTATTCCCATTATAACCCTCATAAAATATCACAAATATAATTTGATACTGCCTTGCAGGTAAATATTTTAATTATATAATTTGTATGTACATAAAGTAAAAAATGCGTTTATTTTTCGACTAATTAAACTCTTAACAATAATATTTTGCAAAGAATGATTCTTATTTTCCTTTCTTAAAGGAACAAATACATGATAGAAATACACTTGAATTGCATTGAGAAAAAATTGTAGTGTTAGGACAAATAAAATCGTTTAGTTGCAACATAATTATTTACCACAATTGCAAATACAATTGCAGCAACACTAAACCGCACTCTAAGGGAACACATGGTATTAAATAAACGTTGATTCAACGTTGACAAAAACGATGAACCAACCTTTGAACATCCGGTTGGATCGAGTTGAATCAGCGTTGAAGGTACAACCTTAATCAACATTTATTCAATGCATATGTTCCCTTAGGGTAGTATTATTAACTATTTTCATTGCAACTCTATTTTAGAGTTAGTTTCGACGTCAACTGTAAAAAAGCAGTTGCGATAAATATAGCGGCATATCTGGTTGCTATGCTGCCCTAGCTACACGCTGATACACCGCCTTTCTTGTAACGTTTAAGTATAGCTGTGTTTCAAATTTTACTTCTTAGATCTGATTTGTTCTACATTTAATGATCCTGTTGTTACCGCAGAATACGATCATTGTCTACCAATAGATCAACATCACCCTCCGCCTTCCGTATTATTACTCCAACTAGATTACCGTGTCCCTTATACTCATTACTATAACATTAAAGTAGTTGACTATAATCTGATTAATTCCGTTTTCTGATTCTTGGATAACTTCACTATGTGAGACATGAATTTTCAGAACATTTCAGAAAGTGATAAGTTGTACAAAGATAATATAATATTAATAAATTCTATACGGAGGATAACCAAAGATTATAAGGTATATATAATATATAATTAATATACATGATATATTGTAATATTTGTTTAAAAATCATATTCATTTCCCTGCACTAAAAGATTATTACTATCATTATTATTCAAATAATAGAATAGTATAACGGTTTTTCAAAAAGCATATCAAATCATTATATGTGGATAATTGAATAACAGTTCGAAATCATTGGTATTTACTGTCAACATTTGTAATGTTTATTTTTGTGAATTTAGTTCCGTATAATGAAGCAAATAAATGACATTCATATGTACAAAAAATAATGAGTAATAATTTTGTATGCATTATAAAAAATTGTTCTAATATTAATCGAATTTATTTTCAGCTTATTATTTATTCTGAATGAAGTTGCATGAAGTTTCAAAATGAATTCATAAAAGTGATTTACGATAACCTTCCTCGAAGGAAAATACACCCACCAGAGGGGTCCTCTGGTACATGCTGGCGATTTCGCGATTTAAATTCCTCGTTTCCGTGCCATCCGCAAGAGTGGGAACTTCTGTTCGGCTAAAATGAACGTCCAGTTGGACAAACTCACATGTTACTCCTGGTATCATCAAAATTTTGGTACCCTACTCACTTCACCCACACCTGCGGATGCTTCGCCAGCTCAAACTGTTTGGACCATCGTCATCGCTTCCGAATTCTTACCGTATCCCTAGAGGAGATGAATACGATTTTCAGCCGCCGAAGATAGAAAATTCCTTCATCGTTGGTCAATTTTATTAAGCCAGGGAAATCACTACGCTTTTCAGGCAAAAGGCCTTGATTTGTTTTTAACCGCATCTTATGTCAAAAAAAAAAGGAAAAGCGTTTTTTTTTTCAGGTGATAAACCCTGTTTTTTCTTTTACTCTTCGCTCGTCCATTTGTATATAAGCAATTTTCTTTTGACCACCAAAGTAAGAGTAATTTTATCTGTTGTGCCAGCTCTACCCTGCCGCAAGAGGGGCGGTATGTTTCGGCGTAAGCCTTTGTAATAAATAATTTTTTTATTTTTGGAAAAATAATTACTTACGCGAAATAATTATATAGAGCAACTTAATGAGCTCTGCAACGAGCCCTGTGTCTGTCTGGAAATGTATAGTGATGCGACTCGTTTTTACGTAATGAACATTTACATCCAACATTCGGTTGACTTAAACCGCGGAGGCAAAAGGTGCTCATTGCTGCTGATGCCAATGCGAGGTCTCCCCTTCAGGGCGATCACGTACTGGATAAAAACAATGAGGCACTGGAGGAGTTCATAATTCCCCACAATCTGTTCGTGTTGAATAAGCGAAATGGGCCTGCAATGTACTCTAGTGCGCATGGTAAGTCCCATATCGATGTCACTCTTGTGACAGAACAGATGTATCCTTATGTGGTTGGATGGGCTGTGAAGGCCAGTTGGACTTCCAGCGACCATAGAACGAACCTGAGGGGGAAGAACTCCATCTTGAACGAACCTATCCTCACGGTTACGAGATATAACACCGCTAAAGCTGACTGGGATATTTTCCATGGTCAGTTGTCGAACAATCTAACACTTTCGGACATGACAAACCAGGACGACGTGGAGTCGTTAGTAGAATATTATTTTTCTCAGTGACGGATCGGTATTTCTAGCTGTTTCTGCTCTCGTATAAAATTCTAGTTATTTGTTAAAAATTTTTACTTCTTTTTGATTAATTGGAACCAATATAGAATTAATTTGTATTAATTATGCAATATCAAACACAGGTATCCATGGTATTATACTCCAGGAAGTGGTATTTACTGGTTCAATTATGCATTTGAAATTATTACCCTAATATTTGTTTGGTGCACTACTTTATCAACGGATGCGCTTTTTTGCTTATACGTTTTTTATATTTGTGGAAAATTAAAAGCATTAATTTTTAAATTCAACAATTTAACATTCGGAAAGGGTGCAGATATTTCGTTTCGTAATTGCATAATGTCACACCAGTTAATCATTTTACAAACTAAAAGTCTCCAACAAGTTTTCGGACCATTTATTTTGTGGAGTTACGTTGCCAGTGCTTTAATGATATGTGGAATGGTTTATCAAATACTTCAAGTAAGTGCTAGTCAGGTTTTGGAAGCAAATTTTTAACATCTTAAATACACATGAAAGAAAGTATCGTATTTCCTCCGGTTCGCAGTTGAAATGAGTTTCATTCCATAATATAATATTTTAACAGAAAAAAATATGTTATGTTCAGGTGAAGCCTTTAACGCCTACAATAATAATGAGAGGTCTTTTTTACATTGGCACAAAGCTACAACAAACTTTTATGTATGCTTGGTGTGGAAATCAAATTATGTCAGAAGTATGTTTAAACATTTTATATTATATATATTTTCATATAATAATATAATATAAACATATAAAAACTTAATCTTATTTGTTAGAGTGCTTTGTGCTTGAAATCGCCATTCTATAGTAACTGGATTGAATCGGGAAATGCACGAAATATACGTGATATTACGTTTGTAATCATGCAAAGGGATATAATACTAAAAGTCATGGGATTTTTTATAGTCTCCGTGGATATGTTTACTTCGGTAAGTAATATATAAATGTAGTTAATTTATTTTTATTAATGTCAAGTCAATTGTTTTATATATACAGGTAATCCATGGAGCCGGATCCTTCTTTTTTTTACTGCAGACATTTGACGAATAAAAAATTAACAAATGTCAATTGAATATGATATTTAACGAGAAATTTATAAGTAATAAAAATGAAACTTACAGTTTTGAGATATTCTTTTAACTAATTGTATTATTTTTGTGATTTACTTATTAAATAAACAGTCATAAAACAAAAAATATCGTTGAATGATTAAGCTGTTATTCTTCTTTATACAGAGCGCGTCATCAAAATCCGGACAAATTTCCCACCACATTATTATTCCTTTACAATTTTACTAATGAATATGATATGGTAAAGGTTCAATTGTCAATAAGATTTAATTGTTAAATAGCATGAACAAAACTATGAATCAATTCAATTCATTCATTCAGTATTTAATAAGATTAATAAGAACTTTTTTTATACATAATTGAACTAAAAAACAATATAATCTTGTCACAAATAATATCAAATAATCAAGTTTATTGAGTACCAACAAATCAGACTAAATAACAGTGAAGTTCATAAAAAGTAATATATTATTATTTAGTTTTGAATATTTGTTAAGCTACAAATGAGACGGTCTTTGACAGTTTATTTAATAAAATAACTTATGCCTTTCGATTAATATCTTACTGTTATTTTCTAACAAATTTCCTTGTAGAAAATATTCTGCAATTTTCGCGTGCACCATCAATCAAGTTCTCTTCTTTCTCATCAATTATGAATTCCCTAATAATATGTAATTCCTTCTTATAACCACGCAGTCTCTTGTTATTCCATTAAACATGGAGAATCAGTTGAAAGGTTACTATACACTCAAAAGTTTTGTACAATGTATGCAAAAAATGACTGGTCTCCGAACTTTTTATAATGGCAGTGGAATAGTGCAGAGGGTCTTACTGTTTATAACTATTTTTTGTTCAATATTTAGTAGTATCAGCACTTTCTACTACGCAATTACTAATATTGCTCACATTGGAGCTTTTATGAAAACGATTAGTTTTACGGGGAATTGTGTTACAATTTTGATAAAGGTACGGTATATTAAATGCAGATGTAGTATTTTGGTAATCATGCGAGATGGTTGTGACTTTTCCCCCTAAGATGTTTGAGAGAAAAACAAAAGTGCGTTAATTTATTTATATGCCAACAATTAAACTCAAAACAGTAACAATGAAAGTTGTTTCATAAGTTTTAAATTAATATTTTAGTATTCATTTTTATCTAACAAATAATCTGAAGGAATAGAAATTTTTAGATGAAGATTTAGATAAAGAAGACATATTACAAAGTAAATAAATTAGGCATTTTCTCCCCATCTTTAGGGCGGAAAATCGCTACTTTCTCGCATGAGGTATAAAGACATTACTTTAAAAGTATATTACATCCCAAACAAATTGGTATTTAGAATACTGATATTATTTAGATTTTAAGTGTTATGCACTACAGGACTGAGTTTCGAGAACTAAATGAGGGACTAATTAAAACATTTGAAAATGATCTGTTGGTAATTGAAAATGTATCACTTCTTTTGTGTCGACTTAAACGTTTAAAAAGACCAGTTTATATGTTTTGTATCACCTTAATATTTTTAGCATTGTCATATATAGTAGTGGCATTACTTAATTTTTTAATTTATAAAAAATATGCAACACCTTTTACTGCCAGGTAATTTTAATATTATATACTATTTATGAATTTACCAAAAAATGTGTTTTCGCAACTCATACGAGCAAATAAATAGGAGAAAAGTGTTATTTATTTCAGTCGAGTGATGAAATTGAAGGAGGAAAGACAAAAACTAAGATTGGTTCTTTCTATCCTCACTTTCGTCACTCGATTGTTATCACACGTTTGTTTTTTCTCGTATTTTACACTAAAATAAGTGCAAACGAGTGACGCGTGTGGCTCACATGACGCAGCCATTTCGTGTAAATTAGATACGACACTGTTATTTCAGATTTGTGTAAAATGTTAAATAAAAAAAGTTTCAAATATTTAGCTTACCCTGGAGAAAGAGATTAAATATATTCACTTATGCTGCTGTTTTTTTCTGTGAATCCTGGGCGGCGATGAATATTTGCGCCGTAACAATAGGTTTAGACATAGTGTTTTGTATATATATCGTCGCAATTTGTGGCGAAATGCGTATCCTTGCAAAAAAATACGAAGAATTAACCTACGCAAACAATGAAAAATATATGTTACAATTACGAGAATGTATTAAGAAACATTGCGAAGCTGTTAAACATAAGAAAAATTTAGAAAATATTTACGGACCCATTACAATTTGGGTCTTTATAACAGCCTCGATTATTATATGCGGCCAATTGTATCAGGTAGCCCAGGTAAAAATTTATCTTAAAATTAGGTATATTAAAATAATTTTGTTACTTATGTCAAAAAGTTAGCGA
The DNA here is from genome assembly GCA_022817305.1 of Leptoteleia sp. ZL-2020. Taxonomy (NCBI): domain Eukaryota; kingdom Metazoa; phylum Arthropoda; class Insecta; order Hymenoptera; family Scelionidae; genus Leptoteleia; species Leptoteleia sp. ZL-2020. The sequence continues at coordinate 16,707 of JABFPN010000473.1, forward strand.
CTATTTTCTGTAAAAATATGAAAACAAATATTCCAGGTGGATAGAATTTATTTAACAATCAACAAATTTGCATTAAAATTGCATTTAAATTAAATTAATATTACATGTACAATAAATAGGCATAAAATATACATAAAGTTAGTATATAAACAATAAAAAGTTAATGTTTCTTAATTAAATTATGTTCGAAAACTTGTTTACGTTTTTAACTAGACATAAATACTTACTTCTATTTTTATAAATATATTGTTAACATCTTTAATCACTTGCTTAATATTCATTTTTTACGATAATAAATTTTATTGATTTAATTTAAATAAGCTACGGGTTCTAGTAAAAATTGCAATAGGTTATAATCACAACATCACAAGTAAATAAACACGGGTTTCGGACAATAAATGCAACTTCATTTATTGTGCGGAATACAAATAACAAAGTTTTACATTTGTGTTAAAAAAATCTAGATTTTATGGAACATGAGATGCCAAATATAAATTCGACCGATCTGGAATATGCCAAAAATATATGAATTGTTAAAATATTATATAAATATTAAGCGATATTAGGGGTTTCTTAAATTAAACAAGGACAGACAATTCTATTTATATAAACGCATCCTTTTTCAATTTAAGAAATTGTTCAAGTTGGAACGTGCCATTATTCTAGTCAAATAAATTGAAAAGATACAATAATTATATATAATAATTATATATACTTTAATTATATTTACATAGACCTCCTCTTTAATGCAAAGGGTTCGTATATTTCTCTATATTTCTGTTAAACTGTACCAAGTTTTTATCTATGCGTGGAGTAGTGAATCCGTGAACAACGATGTAAGTTTTTTTTTAAATACACTTTATCCAAAATAAATAGAAATGTTCACATTTTGAATAATTATCCTTTTATATTGGTATAGAGTTTGTATTGCATTAATGCGGCTTTTTGGAGCCAATGGTCCGAACAAGCCACAGTTTCCGCGATGCGCAATATTATTATAATTACCATTCAAAAACCTCTACAAATGAAAGCTTACAATTTTTTTGTAATATCAATGCAGTTTTTTTCAAAGGTGATTATAAACATTTTTATAAATGTTCCAATTTATATTTAATAAAATAATATTAATTGTATATATATATATATTGTATATATAATTATACATTACATATAAACATAAAATAAAATAAAATTAACAAAATAATATAAAAAGAAAATTAAAAATAAAACAGAAATATAAATATATTTAATATATTATTTATAAGTCATTTATTTTCAGATTGTAAACACTTGTGTATCATATTACTTCCTGCTCCAGACATTGGATAATTAAACAAACTATATTTAAAAATATATAATTATATTTTCTTTCCAAATAGCACTCAAAAGTAAAAATAAAAGTTACATATAATAACCATTAATTATGTATTTATTTACCAAAAAGATACGTCAGTTCATAATTCCATTTAAAAATTTACCGCTTATATTCATAGGTTAAATATAGATTGAAACTCATTTGGTATTCCATTTCTGGTTACATTTAATCACGTTCGGCGGCGCTACATACGCGCCATTTAGAAATTAAACAAGAATTCACGTAAACCTATCAATTCTTGTGAGTCTTTGGCAGTGTTAGTTCTGATCTTCTGATTATTGAGCAACAATCAGTTGTTTATAATTGAGGTTATTTGTCAGTTTTATTAACTTATTTTATAAGATTAAATAAATTGATTTTCCAAAATGGGGAAACGCCAACATCAAAAGGATAAAATGTAAGTATAATTTCAGCTTCCCAAATATATTAAAAATTTAATCTACTTTAGGATAATTTAAAAGTGATCAGTTACATTTTATTTCAATAAACATGTAATTTCTGGAATAGGAAATTAAACCTTTAGGTGATACTGTAGTACAATTTTGTGCTAAATTTGATACGTAGTATGTAATATTAATGTAATGTAGAAATGAGAATAGTAGTTTATACTTTGGATTTTATTTTTTTGTACTGTCTGGAATGTGGCTTAAATGTGCACATGCTTCTGTGCATTGATATGATTTATTTCATGTATTGAAAATTTTCTTTTTAAACAAAAAAAAATTATGAAGTTTTTATCAAAGTAACCTAAATTCCATGGTATGTACAAAATTCAAGATTATTTTTTTCCATTTACATTATGATTTTATTTTGACAGGTATTTGACCTATACAGAATGGAGTACATTATATGGAGGCAAAAAAACAAAAAAGGATGATTTGGATGAAGATGAAAATTTTCGAAGATTACCCTATGATCATTGTTGTTTAAGTTTAGTACCTTTTGAACACCCGTATTGTGATTCAGATGGAAATGTTTTTGAATTGGAACCTATATTAAAATATATAAAAAAATTCAAACAGAATCCTATAACAGGTAAACCAATGGAAAAGAAGCACTTGATTAAGTTAACTTTTCACAAGAACGAAGAAGGGCATTATCATTGCCCAGTTTTATATAAAGCATTTACAAAGCACAGTTATATTGCTGCAATCAAAACCACTGGAAATGTATATTCCTATGAGGTACTTTTTTATTTTAATATAAAAATAATTAAATTTATATATATATATATATATATATGCAAAAATAATTAATAAATCACTATTCTATATATTATTTATTTATAGGCTATTGAACAACTGAATATTAAGACAAAAAATTGGAAAGATCTTTTAACTGATGAGTCATTCAAAAGAGAAGAAATAATAACAATTCAAGATCCAACAAATGCAAGAAAATTCAATCTTTCATCATTTTATCACATAAAGCACAATATTCGTGTAGAAGATTATGGTAAATATAAAATTATTAATAATTAATTGAATAAAGAATGGTTTTTTCAAATATTTTGTATCTATAATTACAATATTAAAAATTAGTTGCAGACGATGATGATAAAAAATCAAACCTTAACAAAATTTCTATGGAGACAAGGGATATTCTTAATGAATTGGAAGAAACACATAAACCAATAATCAGTGAACAAAAAATTTTACCTAAAGCTGACACAATAAATGCTGTAAGTAATTCTGTACTTATATATTAGGTTAAAAGAAGCATACTGAATATTAAGTAAATTATATTTTAAATGTTCTATATTTCTTATACACAGGCTCATTATTCTACTGGTGCTGTGGCAGCAGGTTTTACATCAACTGTAATGCCAACAACAACAAAGACTGAAGCAGCAGTAGTGGAAGAAGATTTGGTCAGATATGAATATGTTAAAAAGAAAGGTAATTTATACACTTTTATTAATTAATTTATTACACTGTATTTAATTAATTGTAATACAATATTATAATAATTATAACAATCTTGATTTTCAATATTTATGTATAGATTATTGTATCAATTTTCTGTTTTTCAGGCTATGTAAGACTTCTAACAAATTTTGGACCTCTGAATTTAGAACTTAATTGTGATATAGTTCCGAAAACGTGTGAAAATTTTATAAAACATTGCCAAAATGGTTATTACGATGGAACACTTTTTCACAGATCAATTCGTAATTTTATGGTTTGTCCATTATTATTAATTTTGTATTATTTTATTATCAGTTATTTCAGAATATTTTATTAATAACTTTTCAATTATATAGATTCAAGGTGGTGATCCAACAAATACAGGGAAAGGTGGTAAATCAATATGGGGAATACCTTTTGAAGACGAAATTAAACCTAATTTGGTTCACCAAGGACGCGGGATTCTTTCTATGGCTAATTCTGGTCCCAATACCAATGGGTCACAATTGTAAGTTCAAAACCTATTTAATAAATTCAGTATATATTTCAAGATTCTTGAAATTAAAATGTCTTTCAATTCAAATTTTTTTAATTCAAATTTTATCTTATTTTAAAATAAAATTTGTTTATATTAATTATTTTCTTTCATTCGTTAGTTTCATAACTTACCGATCTTGTCGACACTTGGATGGAAAACATACAGTATTTGGAAAACTTGTTGGTGGTATGGAAGTTTTAAATGAAGTGGAAAAAATTGAAGTTGATAACAAAGATAGACCAATTGATGATATAATAATCAAAGGAGCTCAGATATTTGTGAATCCATATCAGGAAGCAGATGAAGAAATTGCGAATAAAAGACAAGCTGAAGCTGAACGTTTAAAAGAGGAAGCTATGGAGGAAATGAAAAATAAAAAGAAAAATCAAGAATTGAAAATATATCGAAATGGACAAATTGGAAAATATTTGAATTTGACACCGGAACCAACAACGTAAGGATTTAATTTAGTAATTTAGTACGTATAACAAAACAAGTAATAGTTAACAAACATTTTTCTAATTATGTTTTAGATCTGGCGGTGTTGTTGAAGTGAAAAAAAATACTAAGAAAAGTAATGTAATATCCAATAAGATAGAAAACTTGTCTTCATGGTGAACAGAAATTATAAAATATTAACAATAATTTACGGTACACACATTGCTCGTCATTTCATGGGGAAGAATCATTATAATTCCGCAATTGGGTGACTAAGTGACCCGAGATAAGAAATAAATGTTCTCCCGAGCCCTTGTTGATAAAAATGTACATTTAATAGGGAGCGTAGTTCTTCCAACATTTTGAAGACTATTGACCTGTAGGGCGAACGTTTCGCAATCATTTTTTTCATACACTTTTGTTTAATTTACGATTAAGTCTTGTTATACCTGTAGGTAGAATTTGTTGTGATTCATAAATAATACGTCTATTGATACATCAATTGAATATATTTTCAATATTTGTACAAATTAATGTAAGATTATATAATTATTTATAGTCACATTATTATTGGTTTTTCATGTAATTAAGTCTGATGTATATTTCAAACAATTTTTAATACAACTAGAATGAGTTTAATACAACTTTTGTCTTTGAAATGTTTTTCATAAACTTGATAAATTGTATCATTAAATAGAACTTTTTGTTTTAAAATCCGTCTATTCGATCGAATAATTCATTTTCACTTAACATTCTTATTTAGCGCGTATGCGTGCGCATTTCAAGAACGGAGGACTTAATGTACTTTTGAAAATAAAATCTTATTGTAAATTATAAAAATTCAGTGTTTCATTTGTAATTCCTGAAGTTCATCTACCAACTGACCATAACGAGCTTGTAAAGAATGTTCTCGTTCAATTTGTCTATTTACATCTTCCATAATAGCATTTATTCTTCTTTGAATAGCCGCTTCTTCTTGCGCTTGTAACATCTTAAATGTTGACAATTCCAAGTTTGCTTGCTGAACCTGATCTTGTAAGTCATTAAATTGTTTTGTCAACAGTTGTGTTCGTGTCTGCAATGAGAAATTAAAATAACATTATTTTTAAATTATTATTTATATTAATAGACGTAATCCTAAAAACTGATTGTTTACATTTATGAACTAAATTTTCATCGTTTATTTGAATTGCTTTGTATAATTTTATATTTATATTTTTTTCAAAGTATAATATTTTGTAATTTTTGCTCATCGATTAGCAACCATTAGCGAATTTTGATTTGTTCTTGATTTGATTAATGAATTTGATATTTGACTTGATAAATGAACATTTATTACACGCCTTTAAAAAGATTAGTTAATAAAGAATAAAACATAGTTTACCTGATAACCTGCGGTGAGTATTTTTAATTTCTTTTCCATTTTTGCAGCCCTTTTAGCTTCTCCAGTCATATGTATTCTATTTTCCTCCAATTTTCGTTCAGAAGCTTCAATCCTATCTTTCTTTGAAGCCAAAGTTGCTCGCGTATACCGTTTTTGTGGTTCTAAGTACAATATTTGAGACAAACATTCTTCCCAAACTGTTGTATATGCATCCAAGCTCAAGTCACCGTGAGCCATACCTTCTCGTACAACAACCATTTCATTTTGTAATAATATTTTTGCCTGAAAAATAGTTATAATATTTTAATTAAAATTTAACAGTTTATTTATATTTTTATTTATTTAAATTTACATTGAGTTATGTTATATTGCATACATGCGATGAAGAAATATATAATTTATTACATTAATATAAATAATTCATGAATTGTAATTTGTACTTACATTATCTAATTCCTCCTTCTCATATTCAATATATGGATGTTGTTCCAAATATGATTGTGATTGGGATAAAAGACTTACTGCTTTCTTGCTACTAGTTTGAACAGGATTATTCACGTTATCATAATGCAACATTGTAATCATTTCTCTTTTAATCAGTTCCTCTGCCTAAAAATTTAAAAATACTATTTAAAAACCCCTTTCCATTATTACATTTTTTTTTTTTACAAATGATTTATTTTCATTATTTTTTTAAAGCCATTTTAAAAGAAACATCAAAACACATACCCGTTGTAAATCAGTTAAAGGAGTGTCTGTAGTTGGTCTAAGAATATTCATATTAATTTCAGCAGGACGAGGTAAATTTCTTTGAATAACTTGCGATCGCTTAGCCAGCTGTCGTTTTTCTTCTTCAATCATTTCCAATTTTATCCTTGCATCAATATCTGCTTGGTCTTCTATAATATTCTGATCTGATGATGCTTCATCATCAACCAAATCATCATCCTGAACAACAATCTCGTAATCATTACGTGGTGTAGGAAGGGTACTGAGACCAGCGAGTAAATGCTCTTTTGCTTGCTTTTGTGCAAAAGGTGTTTCTGATCCATCTAATACATTGTCAGGATTGATATTCAATTTATCTCGAACTGGAGTAGTTGCCGTAAAAATATTATTTAACGTTCTTACAGAACCAGGAGTATTGAACATAGTTCCTGGGGTAGTGTCCCCTCTTTGCGATCGAAATGGTGTTGCCAAAATTGTATTAGGTGTTACTACAGTGTTTGGTGCAGGAGTAATTCCACTGAAATCAGAATTATGAATTGGTGGATTCAAACCTCCTTTTAAAGGAGTATCCACATGTGTTAAAGACATGACATTTTGCGCCTCTTGTAAAATCCTATCGGGAGCGGCTGGTGTTCTTGGAATAGCTGCAGTATTTGGTGTCAAAGAATAGTCCACTAATAAACTGTCAGCTAATGTAACACCGCTTTCCATCTGAACTTGTCGCGCCATTTCTGATATTTTGCCCAATTTAACCACTTGTTGCAGCTCTTGGTCAGATATTTGCGGGGCTGGTAAAACTAATTTACTTCTTTTCCTTACTGGTTCTTCATCATTTAACATCCCCATGGGAACATCGTTTTCTTTCCTCTGCTTCAATTTCTGCTTGTCTTTTCTACGTTCCAATTCTTCCTTTTCTTGTCTTAAATCTCCATCCAAGTGTTGCTGCCTAAGTTTTGAGAAATCCGCACTCAGTGGGTCTACGTGTTCATTGGATGTATCATAAAACCCAGGAGCTGGTTTCTTTTCGAAAGGTATTTCTGTATTGTAGTTTATACCTCGCTTTCTTTTACTTTTTTGAGATACATTAATACCCGCAGCGTGCAATTCTCTACGCTTTTGTAGGGCAGCAAGACGACGTGCTTCTTCCAATTGCTTTTCACGAGCTTTCCTTTTGGCTTTCTTGCCTTGAGTATTAGCCAACCTGGCTCTTGCTTCTGATAACATTTCCAGCTCATCTTCATCCATATCTTTTGGATCCGGACGAGCAGGTTTTGTCTCTGGATTTGGATCAATTTCTCCAGGTTTTAATTTTCTTGGGTCATCTGATATGTCATCTCCCTCATCCTTTTTTTGCGCCTGATCGAGAAGGTATTCATAACGCTCTAAACACTGAGCGGCTGTACGACCAATTATGGGCGCAATAGTTCTCCACTGAGTTGGCATCAGCTTTGCCATATGCAACAATTTCTCATCCTCCTCGCGACTCCATTCTGTCTTTTTAATGCTTGGATCTAGCCATTCGTACCATCTGGCTTTACACTGTTTAGCAGATTTTCTGTGAAGCAACGATGCTATCCGACTCCATTGGTTTTTGCCATATTTCATAACAGCCGCTTTTAAAATTTCATCCTGAAATATTGCGAATATATTAGAGTAAGGTTCGCATAATCAAAATTAATTTCTTTTTATAACATATTAATGCATGAGACGTTAACAATTTATTTAAAATTATTAAAATTCTGTAACAACACAATTACTTGAACATTCTTGGAAATTTTATAAAAATTCAATAAATTAAGGTATATGTTCAAACATTATTAATAAACAGTAAAATCTTACAAGTATGATCGACAATTTTGAATTGAAAAATATTGGAAATATATAAGCTTTCAACTCATTATATGGGATCTATATATATTTTAAGATATTATTATTAAAGTATTAACAAAATTATGGCATATTCAAGTTTAAACAATTCAAACAATTAATAAAGGACATTTGACTTTGCTTATATATTGTTTATTTTCATTTTTTAATTAAATGAATTGTTTGAAGTTGAATGTCATTATTAACATTAAATTGCTTTTAGTTTATTGTAATATTTTGAGTTTATAAAGTAATTATATTATTATTTAGCAGATTATTTATTTATTAGCAATATTATCTTTCTGCATTTAAAATAAAATTTGAATTAATTCTTGTTTGTGCAATACTTATTTAATCGGGTCTTTTATTTATTTTGTATTCTAATAATGAGAAATTAATTAAATGAAGAAGGCATATTTATAAGCAGATATTAACAAAAAACAATTTTGAAATCTACTTAGACTAAACAAAGTTCAGTCATACGTAGATGCACTCAAAAAAATTATAGGTTATAACTTAAAATGCTTACCTCTGTGTTGCGCCAAACGCCACCCTTTATCACAACTCGCGGCATTTTGATTATATATTATCTTATAATCAAAATTAGTACATGTAAATATCTATTTTATTTATGTAAAAACACACAAATTGAAGTTATTATATTTTTACACATATACCACACAAACACTTTAGTCCATTAAACCACGGTTTGTAGCAGTTTGTAGACTTGCATGAGTTCTTGTCTCATTTCTAAAAGACGCGTAAGTGGCGCCGCCAAACGCGATTAAATGTAAAAATTGAATGCCGAATAAGTTTCAATCTATATGCGTTATACACTATGATAAGCAGTAAAAAATTGAAAAGGTATTATAAAGTGATGCATTCTTTTAGTAAATAAATAAATCATTAATGGATTTTAAATGTAACTTTCGCTTTTAATTTTGAATGCTATTTGGAAAGAAATTATAATCATAGAAAAACTGTACTAGCATTTGCCCTAAAGATAATATTAAGTTAAAATATAGCTATTTATGCACCAAATCCACAAGATGTGGATTTTCATAAATCTCCCTCGTGACGAAAAAAATTTCTCTCTTCCCTGGTAAAAACGAAACATATATGTTAAAGTACGTTTCAACAATTTCATATATGAACGTATATGCTTTCTGATAATCCTCTAAATCAAGTAGGAAGAAAAACCGAAATTAAAATTATTCGCATCTATAATCAAATTTTTCGATCGCATTTAAATTTTTGGTTCAACATTATTTAACTAATTCTGCAAGAATACATGTTTCAATTTTTTGGAACATTCCCTAGTAAAAATAAAACATATATGGTCCATATATGTCTTAACAGTTTCATATAAGGAAATAAAAAATACAATATATAGTCCATGTATGGTCGATATATATAGCAATATTTAACATAATATTCTAGCCATATATGCATTTAATAATTTCTTTACATTGATATCAATTATTGTCATATATCGACCATATATGGCTATATATGAGTTTCTTATTTCCTTATATGAAATTGTTAAAACATGTGTCAAGGTCACAATAAAATAAATTCACAAATACATAATCATTTTCTATTTGGCACATATGGTTAATTTTATTCTGGAGGATAAATTACTTCCAATTACTTCCTTCCATTATTCGCATAACATATTTATCTAATTAATTAAATCATCGTGTAATAATAAATATATAAAATTAATTTGGTTAGAAATTGAACTTTATTGATTATCATGTTTGGAAATAGAGAGCGACGCTTGAATGAAATGTTTCGGATAAGAAATTGGAATCGAGATTGCAGCGCATATGACGCTTGGACTGCTAGCATCCATTTCAGGGTCAAAGCTGCAGCAATGGCAAACAGCAACGACGGCAGCACAGTTGGCAAAAGCAGCGATGCTCTTTTGATGAAAGAGTGAAAAGGGCGAAAAAAAGCGGGAGAGAAAGGGAAATGGAGGATCGCGCGAGTGGAAATGTGCGTGGCGTAGGTGGATGAGAAACTAACGAGGAAAAGACAAGAAGAGCCGGGGGAGGACTTTCCAACTGCGCAGTGACGGTATCCGTTATCGACCAGTTCGCTGGCGCTATAAATACTGGGCGCCGGGTTCGAGCCAGTAGCAGCTACCCAGCCGATTACTCTCCCCTATCTTCCTTCAAAGTCACCTCTTGGCGCTTTAACACCCCCATGCGCGTTTGTCTCCTGGATTTTTGCCATCGCTCTTGCTCTCTTTCCGCTGTGCCTATGAAACTTCACTTTTCCCAACTACTCGGCGCTTTTTTGCCAACTCAAAATGCCACTTATTAGAAAATACGGCTATGCTAATCGACCGTGCGAAACTAAAGGCGCGTTCCAAAATTCACGGCCAGTATTGCATTAGTGAGACGGACGTATAAATTTCAATGAGCCAGAAGAAGGTGCGCAATACTGCCAGTCAATTTTGGAACGGGGCCTGTGTTAAATGGTCAAGATAGAACTTTGACATTGAACTGTTATGTTCGTTTGTTTAGGATTCAACGCATTGAATGTGATTTATTTACGGGAAATATGCATCGCTTTGAAATTTGTAGTAAACAGTGACCTTGACATATGAACGTGGTTGTCAGGTCAAGCGAACTTAATACGTGGATGGGTGTTCGCTTCTAAATTAGATGTCGACTCGTCAATTGATTATTAAATACTGTACATTTTCATAATTTGAATAAATTATGGAATCATTTCGAATAATAAATAAATTGTGGAATGAAACGTTTTCAAAATACAAAACATATACAAACTTTGTTTTTGTTTTGTTGTTACATCCATTATTAAGCCTTTTGATGTAAACAAACAATATTAATGTTTTTATTTGGTTAATTTGACCTTCCAGGTGACTACAAACATTATTTTTTTACGTGCTCAATTTTAAAAGCGTTTCATTCTTCAGTTCCATCAATTTTTCAGACTTTAACAATAATCGATTCAATATTCTAACTATATGTAGTTTCAATAATTCCCTTAAATTGAAATTAATTAATTGATTGAAATTGAAATTAATTATTACTGTATATCAACCATACATCATTTGATTGATTCTGCGATTGTATTTATTTATCTTATCACAAATTTGTCTATTGTCTTATACGGCGTATTCTTTCTTTAATTCTTGTCGGTGATTCTTAGAGTACTAGGTGATAGTTGAACGTAACCTTCTACTTACACTCGAGCATAGAAATGTTCAACTGTCATCTAGTACTCGACAAATCACCGGCATAGCAGAGAATATTTTTGGTACATTCTTAAAATATTCTGAATATATCAAGGAAATATTCTAATGTCCGGCTCCAGGAATATTTCTGGTATACTCTTGGGTGATTCATGTTTTTTTAACATTCCAGAAATGTACCATAAATATTTCTGGAGTCAGGCATGGGAATATTTTTGGAATATTCTGGGATATTTCTTGCTATTGGAGTAGGTGTATCCAATCCATCATGTACCTGATTACGAGGCGCGTGCTGTCATCGTATGACGAAGAAAAAAAATTGGGAAAAGAATAGAAAATTGTCGGAAATGAGTGAAAGGGGATGAAAGAAGAGGGGAAGTACGGTCGACGAGAGCCGAGTGCAGCCGAGCGTGGCCGAAGCTTTGTCCGTTGCAATTTATCGCAAAGCATCGCAACCCCTCGAATCTCGCTCGGTCGTTCGGTCGGTCGAAAGAAATAGAGGGGCGGTAAAACCTTGACCTTCGAAAGAGCCGAGAGGGCGCGAGGAAAGCTCCCTGCATCGCGAACATCTTCCCCGGATGCCCTCGACCCCCGTTGGCTGCAACTCCCCTTTCCCCGTCCGTAACCACTCCCCTTCTCGTGCCACCGCCTACATCGTCCTTAGCCTTTCTCTAATAACGCTCCTCTCGTCCTTGTCGTCCATGGAATATGACATTGAGCGCAAACGTTATTTGTTTTTCCTGATGCAGTTAAAATTGAGCTTTCTATTCAGATCCGCGATATCAACATTCTGACTCTTAGCAAAGCCAGACAGTTGATATTAACTATTATTTCATTGATCGCTTTTGCTTATTATTATTCAACCTTTGGTTACGTTTTTATGAATGTCACGAAATAAACGATTAATAAAATATCGAATTAAGGCGCGTAATCCCGAGCAGGTTCATTTCAGCTGTATCGAATTATTCATCATTTATAGGGTGTCTTAAAATGGAAATGCAGAGCCTCGCACTCATGATACAAAAACCAATAAAAAAATATTTTTTTAATAAAAAATTGTGAAATGTCGAATTTTGACAATTACACTACACCTAAAAGATTAACCTACCCTCATTGCAAAGAATTTTTTTGGTACATCCTGAAAATATTCTGAATATACCAAAGAAATATTCTAATGTCCGGCTCCAGGAATATTTCTGGTGTACTCTTGGGTGATTCATGTTCATGTATTTTTGAAATATTTTGGGGTATTTCTTGCTATTATGGTATACCACAAATGTAATCATTACAATGTTATATGAAAGTGGAACATGAACCATCGTCTCTGAGGTGGAAAAAACAGTGGTTCATTTTTCTCCAGTAATTAATTATTTATACCAATACCTTTTCGAGTTTATTATTCTCTCATGGAGTTTTATCAATTAATAGTTTTAAATATAAAAGTTTCGTGCTTCGTCTCAATTCAGAGATCCCAACATCTGGTAGTCTAGAGGTAAATCGAAGACTGGTACTTCAATCATTCACTTTCGTCATTGTATCAGACCAGTAAGCAAATACATTTTCAATGGAGATGGTTTCCGATAGCTGGATATCCCTTCAAAAACCAAGGAAAGCATTTAAAGGGACTCCTTTGCCAAAGATCCTGTGTTTTTGCATTTTCCATTCCGCGCAGTTTCCTCTTGGAAGTCCCCATTACCATTTGGGGTTGACCATGCCTTGGTCCTAGATCTCTTACTCGAAATCGTTCCCCCAAGAACAGGGCCAAACTATCAGAGATCTCAGGATTGTTTACTTCACCTATTCTATGGGCAGTACCCAGCAAGATTTTAATGGGAACGTAGTAAAATCGACGAAATCGAAAAGCAATGGCTGTAAAACTCCATAATATGTTGAGTCATTTCAGTCTAGACAAAACTTTGAAAAGAACGCAACGTTATTACCATTTTCCCAAAAGGCAAGCCTATCTAAAATAACCTTTTTTACGAGAGTTTAATTAAAGTAAAATAAAAATTCAAGCCATTTTATTTGCCACCCCACCTCCCCCTTCTAGCCAGGAACTAGCCTGGAAAGAAAGTTCCTGCCAGAGACGTTTATCCGTCGCCGTTGAACGGTGTCAACGATAGCATTGCATTCATCCGGAATAATTGGTATTGTAGAATTTTGAGGATGTAATTGTGAATTATCGAATAATAAGAGAGTGGGAGGGATGCGAAACACGTATAGGCTGTGTGTATGGCTGGCCTCTAAAACCAGCGGCAGCATCCTCTGCCCCTGTCCTTCCTCGTCCGTCCATGGGTAAGCCAGGCGCGCGTGTCGACGGGGTAAGTGTTAGGGGTGTAGGTGGGAGCGAAAGGGGCAGTAGAGGAAAGAGGGTCACTTCTCGTAGGGGGTGGAAGGCGGCCAGGTAGTAGGGAGGACAGTTGGGCGCTCGGCGAAGCACGGGCTTTGGGATTGTTCAAAGTATCGCGCCATTGCCAATTTTGATACGTACGTGCCACATGCACCGCGCACTGCGGGTTTCCATCGACAAGTATCGCCGGGAGAATTTACCAAGAACGGCCGAGTAGCGCGCCAGCAGCTCGCACGGCCCCACGCACCAGCCACTGGTTACGGACAGGTTACGGGCCATGTTCCGGCCGAAAGCTCCGTTGCGGCTAACCTCCGGCTCGCATTTCAAGGACAGCATCGATCGCTGCGACTCACCCGATGGCTGGTCCAACTCGGGATTCTGCCCGCTCTCAGTACGCTTTTAATCCCTCTCGCAAAGCTACGCGTTACGTGCGCTCGCTTGATTTCTATGGAGCTTCGGGTGAAAAAGTCGCCGGATCCCGCCACTCGCTTAATCGACCCCCGGTTTAAACCACTGCCTTCTTCGCATCTCAGTCTAATGGTACGTTCCTACGCATTTCATACTATCTCTTTATGTACTTTCGGACGCTTTCTGTTCTCTTTCAATACTGCTTTCGTTCGGTTCAATCGAGTGCTCACGGGGGGGTAAATGCATTTTTCTCTTGTGGCGCGTTCGAAAAGTGGCATTATAATATGTTGTGAAGATTTGTCTCTGTTATTTTGTTCTTCGTTTAGAGATAACTTGAAAGAGAGGAATGAAAGATTCGTAATAGTTTTTGCAAATCATTTCCGATCACGCCATTGATTCATGGGGAAATTAATATATTTTAGTTGTATTGTTCGTATCCAATGATATGGGGAGATGTTGGGTTAAGTGTACTTTTATGTTGATGCATGAAGAAATTGGACTATGTTTTGTTTGATTATGGAAATTCAATGGTTTATTCTTAGGTTAAGTAACTTTTCCGTTTGGCGTTAATAAAAATACATTTGACGTATGTTTTAATAAAAATTTGACATTTAATGGGGTGTTCTTTGGTTAAATGAATTTTCCATGTTATTCGTGGCGAACTTGAAATTTAATGTCTTGGGATATTGAAATAAATTTTTGAGATCGGTGAATTTCGTTCTAGATCCGTGGGGAAATTGAAAGGTATTCAATTAAAGTGCAGAACTTAATAGCATTATCCTCGTATGGAAGTATGAATACATTATTCCTTTCGAAAATAAAAAGGAAGCGAACAAATTTCATGAAAGTAATTAATATTAAGAATTTGAAAATGTAGGAAAAGTTCATTTATCGCAAATTTCAGGGTATGTTTGTGCGAATTATTAAGATAAATAAGATAAATGTCTAAATTTATGGGAATTTTTCCAAACACATACATACATAATGAGAAATAAACGATGTTCTAATAATGCGGCGATTATTTCGAAGTTAACATATGACAAAGATGCAACGCAAAATGCAATGAAATTTGTATATATATAGTACTTTGATGCACTTGTGAGAAATCGCAGACAGGCAGCAGAGAGTAGGATTGTTCCTAAAAAGAATGGCGCAAAATTCAAATCTAGTAGAATTGTTGATATAGAAATTTGAATATTTTGAAAAAAGAACAAAGAACGGTCAATTTAATGTAGTAAAGTAAAAATGTAACTCAAACAAAAACAAAAAAATGCCACAGAAACATATGTGAAACAAATTGTTTCAAATATATCCAGCATTTTTTACGAGTTTAATTCAGCATTGCATTCAAAAAAATGTCCATTTTATGCAAATATTTCCAATACATAAAATATTTTTATTATTTCAGGTTAATGTTTGCATGGTGTATAAATGTTAAATGGACTTCGCCCGAACAATACTTGGTTTTAATCCTAATTCATTTTAATAGGTAAGTTAATTTGCTCTCGCTTAAATTCAATTTTCATTTTATGATTATGATTCATCTAAATATCGCGAGGTAATCGATAAACTTCTAATTTTATAACTTGAAAGCGGAATAGAAAGAATACATGTTATAGTCACATTAACGGGAATGAATTTCCATTTGATTAAAAGTTACCTTACAATTTAACCTTTTGAAATATAGATTTTTTTAGATAACTAGAGTCATCAAGTCTCGGGACTGATACACGGACGACTACGTCAATGCCACGCCACTTTTGTTTTTCAGTAGTACCAATCTTTAAAAGATACGTGTACAAGTCTCATGACATTCGGCTTAATAGTTGTTGAGATATTGATGCACTTGTTTTTGTTTAAACGTTAGATAAAAACGAGTTTATTGTTGTTAATCAAACACTCATTTTTATTGGGTAAAAAGTATCGTCAAGCTCAACGATGGCTTGAAAAGTGTTATTGGGAAAATGAAGACGACACCCAATCTAGTGTAAATTATCTAAATGTTTACAATTTGACCACACAACAGTTCTGTAATGGCTTCAAGAAACGGGAATAATACTTAAAGAAAGAAAGTAAATCACACATGCACTCTCTGAAAACATAGCAACAAAACGGATCAAGCACATGCTACACACAGAAAGAAGAGCTTTTTATTCACATTAGTGGCTGATTATGAGAAATGGATTCCTTACATACCACGAGGAAATGGATGCTTACGGGCGTGCTAATTAAGTTGACTTGGTTAGTGTTCTAAAAGTCACGTATAGGGACTTTTAGAACATGGAACACATGTAAATGCAGTTGCAATATATAAATTTGATTTAATAGTAATGAATACTTTCCAACATTAACATTATAGTTATAAAAATTTCTTATTCCATTAGCTGGATTCATTTTCAAAAATCGTGTATATCAAATTTTGACAAGAGTATGACAGTTTATAGTGTTGCAATATTGTCTACCTTATTATAAATAATTTGTACTTCTATATCAAGGTTGGCGGAAGCCACCCGACGAGCCAAGGTTAATTAAATAATTAAAAAATTAGAAAAAAATGATATAAAAATAACATTTCTATGTTACTAGAAGTGACTTTTAGAACACTAACCAAGTCAATTTAGTTAGCACTCTATGACACGAAAATTTTACTGTGTATTTGATGGGACGAGAGGTACATACTGTATTATGAATTGGTGAAATCAGGAGAACTAGTTGCCGCCAAACGCTGCAGCTATCAATCTAATCTATTGAAGCAAAACTTACAGAAAAAAAACAACCACTAACCGGAAAAAGATCACGATTATTTGTACTCCTTTATGACAATGCAAAAAACAATATAAGAAGGAAATTTTATATACCCCCATTATTTTTCAAATTTACGCGTGAAATTCAAAATTGGCCAATACAAAATTCTCGGTAGAGGGCTACGAGATCCTGAACCTATTTTATAAAAATCTAACTAAACTTATGGCTCTGGAGCCAGATATCGTATCGTATATATTTAACATATGGGTCATTAAGTCCCCGGACAAACCAGCAAAAACACATTTTGTTCCAAAATTCGTCTTTATTCATTAAGACAGTCACTTTCCATAGGGATACAATGATTCAAACATTTTTCTAAACTTTTGATGCCTTTCTATTGGAAAGATTAGTTGTTGGCCTTCAAATAAACTTCAGTTGCAATTGTAACCTCATCATCGGTGCCAAATCTCTTTGCTCAGAGCATCTTTTTGTTATCTGCGAACAGCTAGTAGACAAATGACACTAGATCTGGTGAATATGGAGGTTGTGGAAGCAATTCGGATCATAAATCGTTCAATTTTATCATTTTTTTTTACATCGATTTGTGGATCAGTTGGTGTATTCAAGCAGCATTTATCACTGAACTATAATAATACTAAAACATTCACTGCACGCGCAAAGTGTTGCCAAATGAGATACACGGAAGAGATACTTTGGGTGTACTTTGTTGTACCACTAAGGCACACTCTAAAACCGAACGAACTAATAAAGTAAAGAAGTGTATACAATTTTTTTATAGGTAACCGAAAGTTTAATCTGAGCCGAGTTCCTATTTATACATCCTACAATTTTTAAGGCTTTGGATATAGTTTTTTCTATATGAAAATATAGATCAGTAATGTTAAAAAGTAATTGTCCTATGTTTGAGCTTATGAGGCACACCAGACTTACTTGTAATCAGAGTGGTATAAGAAGAACCAATGACGTAATTTCTATTCGATAAATAAGAAGTTAACCCGTTTAGAAAAGGGTCAGAAAAGCCAACAATTTCAATTTCCTTAGCACCGGAAGAATATTAATAAAAACATAATTTTTTAAAAAGACTTATCTTTCAATTACGATCATCAATTAATAACAATTGGCTATTAGGGACTTCAAAACATTTATGTAGCATACACATATGGCTTCCAGTTGGACTTTTTTTTGTAATATATATGCTATTGCATACAAATGTTTTTGGGTAATATATGCAATGCTTAATAGCATACATATTATTCAAAATTTCAACTGTAAGCCACATGTGTGTGCCACACACATGTTTAGTAGTTCCTACTAGCCAATTATTATTAATTGATGATAATTCAGAGATATTTTGGCAACTCAGCAATTATGTGGCATATACACTCGCATTCATTATGTACATAGGCTAACATTGTGATTAATATCATAGAACCCAAGAAATGTCTAAGGAATCGGCTATCCTCTTACTGATAAGTTTACGGATTTTCAAGGCCTGGGACAAATAGGGAAGTATTCGGAACCAACTTAAACTTCATATATTACTACTGATGATTAGCGAATCGTAAAAGGTAGTTTGCGTTTTTGAGCAGCGTTGAAGATCAGAAGTTGAACGCAAGTTCGCGACAATGCAAGTACACGGACGCAAATTTAATGCGGAAAGAGCGCAAATACTGCAGCATCAGTTCGACTTGATTCGCTATATTTACGGAATATCGTAGTAGGACGAATATATGGACTCTCGGATGGAAAATATATATATACGAGTGTGATATACGGATGACGTCGCGTCCTCCCCCCGCCCCTCCCCCCTTTTTCCCGGCAGTCTCGCGCGCCCTCAGGAAAAGCTCGAGCGGTGTGCGTTAGGTAACGCGCACACGGTCCCAGCGCAGTCCGATCGTCCCGCCACCCCGCGGATTGAATAACTGGAGCGGGGTGGGAGAGCCAGGGTGGGAGCCCCGGAGGGGTGGTGCGGGGGTGGCGCAGGCGACACGAGTCATGATGGCGCTGTATCGACGCGCGGCGCGCGCGGACTTGCATGATATGACGCAATAGCCGAGGAACCTCGCGCCACCCCGCCCTACTCTTGGCCTCGAGGCCCCCACCGCGCGCCGCGACGCTCGAGCGCTGCTCGGCCCCCCCTCTCCGCGCCACCACCTCAACAAGTTCAATGCCAAGGTCAAAGCTGACTGTTGGCTGCTGTCGCCGCCGTTACCGCTGCCGGACTTGGTCCCGGCCTCACTCGGCAGAGTTCCTTCTGGCTCTTCCGAATTCTTTCCAATCGAGAAGCGTTACGCGCTAACTCGCGAAGGTTTCGGAAGGTCGCGCTCCCGCTCTCACTCTCTCTCTCTCTCTCTCTCTCGCTCGCTCCTTCCTCTTCACGTCTCTCTTCCGTTCAGTCCTGTCCTCTCCCTCGTTTCGGCTTTCTTCGGCTCCTCCTGTGCCCAATCTCCCAGTCCGCGCTCCCTTGTGTAATCCGTCTGTCCTTGCACTTCCGCTGCAAGCTCAGGACCAGTGACCATGGCTTTGCCGAAAGTGCCCGTCGACGCGAGGCCACTCTGCCAACCGGTTAGTTTCTTATTACTTCTTCTATTATTTCTCGGCTCTCATCCACCGTTACCGAGCTTTTTCGCATTTCTCTGACACACCAGCCCATCGCATGAATCCATTGCTGCATCATTTATTGCCATCCAATTACATCATATACAAACGCCAAACGTCGCCACCGTACCTCCGGTGAATACGCGCCTTCATGAATATACTGCGATTCGACGCACATTTTTCCACTCTTTCAATTCAATTCCAGTATTTTTACGAAGCTCCTCGATCTTTGGCCAAACGAAAAGTGAACGTCTTGCCTCCTTGGTGACATTGCTTTTACGTTTTCCACATTTTTTTCCCCTTTTACGCAACATCTGTGCTTTATACGGACATTTCCAATTAACGTTGTCGAGAAATTGTTTATGGCTAACGAAACGTTATTATTAAATTTTGTGGAAAAATAAACTTTGATGTGTGTATAAAGCTTTGACTGTTCCCTAATGGCAACAAATGTTTATAAAATATTTACGGAAATTGTTTTATATATTATTTTATAATGTGAAATATTACAAGAAAATATTTTTGTTTTTAAAGAAAAATTGATAAACTATCGTAAATATTATGCGCTATTAGAGTGATAATTAAAAGGATTTACCTATACTTTTTGATACATTAAAATGTTTTCGTTTCGAGACATTTTTTCCTTCCGGTAATGTCCACTGCGAAATTTAAATACTTATCGTTTTCTCCGCAATTTTAAAGCGTGCTGTCGTTCATGCGATAAATACATTTTTTTTTTTTTATTAGACCAGCTCCTGATACAAGACGCGAGGCGTTGTTTTATAGCTACAATTAGTTGACACGTAATTAATAATTGCAATTCATTGATACGAAATTACGAATTACGTAGCGTTAATATTACTATAGATCATTACAATAAACTACAAAAAAAAAACATGATTTAATTACAGATTTTTAATATGAGTAAATACCATTTGGACAACATTTATATGTCGATGCATTTCACATTTAATATAAAAAGTACACTTTGTAAATGGAGATTGAACTTTGGCAACGCTGCAAATAAAAATCAATATTCAATGTACATCCTTGTTATAAAATAAAATATTACATTTTTCTTGTTTTTCTTTTTGACTATTGTCGTTGCAGTTCAAGTCTGACCTCTAATTTGTTCAGTTTAATTGAAATAATGTGACTTCAGTCATCATCCTATCACTGATAAAAAATAATATTTATAAAACAATTATTAAATATGTGCACGTCCGCTTCGAATAATATTACAGTAATATTGATTGAACGTTTTAAACATATTTTAAGACATTAAAATATTTTTATCATTTTTTTAAGAAAAAGTTCCATTCTGAAAAAATTTTCGGACGCTGCTGGGAACTGATACCGAATCCTTGAGGTGTTAGTCCAACGATCTAAATCCTTAGCCAATAGGGATAAACGGAAAATGTTTTAGAAATATTGAAATGTCTACCGTATGATATTTGTTCAATTCCATTTATTAGAAATATTACAAAATATTTATAAAATATTACAAAAATATAATCGTACGGACATTTGAATATTTAGGAAATATTTTTAATTTTTGAAACAAATATTGATAAAATATCATGTAAATATTATGCGCTATTAAATATCTGCCCCTGTGGTCCAGAGCTTAGATCGTTCGATTGGCACCTTGAGGATTCGGTATCAGTTGAAGCAGCATTAGAAAATTTTTTCAAACGGAAATTATCTCTTTTTTTATAAATATTGTTAAATATTACTCAATATTTTATTGCTATTTTTAAAATGTGATAAATATTATTACAGGATAATTTACGAAATAATAAATATTATTGATAAATATTCACTGCTATTAGGGATAAAACCAATATAAGTAGCATTGAAAAATCGAGATATGCTTTATAAAACAAAAGATATAACTAATAAAATTATTATGTATATTAACAGTGCACATGATTGTACACTCAGTCTCATCGAAAGCTGTTACGCTTGCCTGCTTCGCAAGCCAGTTTAAGTTGATAACACTAGTTTTGGAATAGAAACACAATAGTGTAATGTTCGGAATAACTCCTTTGCATCCTTTTCCAACAAATATGTTACCATTTCAATACCAGTGCTACCAACTTAAACTGGCTTACGAAGGTAAACAGCAGCTTTCGATTAGACTGGCTGTACGTTCAGTTCCATTTAATCCTTTACCCTCATGATATTGTGCGTTGGGATTCAAGTTGATGACACTGTATCAGCTAAGTCTTCTTTTTTATTATCTATATTTAATTATTATTTGAAAAAGTATATATAAATAAATATATATAAAATATAAAATGTAATAGAATATTCTTATATCAAATAGGATTTTCATTCATTATATGGACAAAGCGAAATTCTACTCATAATAAGAATAAATTATTCTCAGAAAACATATATTTATATAAAGAATTATTTCCACTTATATTAAATGGATTTGTTTTAGAGAGAAGAATAAAATAGTTTTAGTTTAAGAATATTCAACAGATGATAACTGAATATTCTTATTTTTAATAGATTTTCTGTTAATTTTAATAAAAATTTTTTTCTCTGTTATTTCACTGTGTCATTTCATTGACACATTATCTGATACAGTATCACCAACATAAAGCATAACATCGTAGGGATAAAGAATGCACTGGAACTGGGTGTACAAGAATACCTACACAGACAAATCTATAAGGATTACGATAGCTATGTCTATGTTGTTATCGTATTATGATTAAAATGAAGAGAGAATATTATTATTTATTACTAATAGCTACGAAACATATGCTTTGTGTATGAAAAAAAAGAGCTAGCAATTAAAAACTATTTTTTATAAAATACAAATACTGCTAGTTAACAATTTATATTAATCAATAATCGAAATGTTTTGTGCTCCTTTTTGACGACACTAACTTACATACAAGAACTTATTGAATGAAAAGGAGCAATATGATTTTTCCATTTGAATCTAATTGCATTACTTTCAAGAGAGCAAAAATTCATTCGTCGGTTACGTAATGAATTTAACGACAATTATAGTAATTGTTCATGCTGATTTTTATAAATGCACAGATAATATTTATTGCAACGGAAGAGTGATTTTTTTTTTAATAATATTGAACAGCCACGCGAGAGAATATAATATGTCCTTTAGAAGGGGGTGTAATTAAAATAAAGTTAAAATTAATTAACTAAATAATTTGGCTCGGGAAATTTAATTAAATAAATAAATAATTGTTCCTGACACGTGCGAGTAAAGTGGCGTTTGTCACACTTATTTAGTGCACGTAAAATAAACTATTTCAGACAAAGAAAACTTGTGCATGCGCACTTTGTAAATGGCGTAATTTTGTATTTTAATGGTTTTGCCATTAAAATTAAATTGAATGTTGACTTAACATTTAACTAATATCAAATTAACAGATTTTTAATATGTAGTCTATAAAATGTATAGGCTAACATATGAAAGTCAGTAAATTTAGCACCGATATTTTTCACCGTATACTACTACCCTAATAGCGCATAATATTTATATGATATTTTATCAATATTTATTTTTTAAAATAACAACATTTTCTAAATATTCAAATGTCCGCACGATTATGTCGTTGTAATATTTTATGTATTCTGTAATATTTATGTAGCATTTCACATAATATATCGCAATATTATTGTACAATATTAATATATAAATATGTTCACATATAAAGAAAAATCAAATATGAAATTTGGAAAAGCAATTGCTTCGGCAAAGATTATCAATGTGTTTTACGCTGGCTCTTTTACGCTGAATTATGTTATTTATGTTATTATGTGTCGCGTTACGTAATCGGCAACGTCGCAACCGCTCCACGACAATCGCGTGAGTAATCTTCGGCTTGTATGCACGTATGCAATCGTACATGTATTTCGCATTATTTCCAATTTGCATCTCATAAAACTGCTTCCATTCGAATTATTATGCCACGCTCCCGCGTCTTCGTTTTTCACTTTCACCCGTGCGACAATTATAGGCGCAGTCATACTTCAATTTTCGATTTAACCTTTACTTCCCATCCACGTTTATCGATTATATTTATTTTAACCTGAAAATTCTTAAAATAAAGTCATTCTTATCAAGTTGACTTGATTTTTCGCGTACTTGATATCAAAGCTTATTATCCTTTAATAGACAATTTGCGCACGAAGAACATCTTTTTGTCACTTAAATTTCATGTTATAAATTTGCAAATCATATCCCTAAAAGTCAAGGATATTATAAGATATTCATGGAGCCGAAGTACGAAACGTTTTTAATATATATATTTTTAATATGTATAAAAAAAAGCGATGTAAATATTTGGAAAATTGAAATAATGAAATAAAAACAATAATATTGTTTATTTACGTCCAAGCGGCATAACGACGGATGTAAATACAAAACAAAAACAAAGCATGTTTATATTTTGCCTTTCCAAAGGGTTTCATTTTTCACTTCCATACGATATTCTCAGTATATTCGTGGGATATAAGTAGGCTACTAAATATCCGGAGCATATCTTGAGAATATTGTGTGCTTACAGAGTTACTACTTAAATAGTTTTGTCAGGTACATTAGGTTGAAATAATATTTTTCTTATTCTACCCTGTAAAAAATACCTTGTTATTTTGACCGGATTATTTTAATAACAAGTGGATTTTCCGTTTCCATATATCGACCAGAACAATTCCGGCTTATTTAAGAATAAAATTCTTATGTTTAAAGGAAATCGTGTTGATGATGTCATAAATAGTTTTGAAGCATAAGTACATGAAAAGATTGTTTTCTTACGACTATATTTGTTTTTTCAGTGTAATATCAAACATTTATTTTGAAAGTATTACGAAACTAACGAAACTAACGAAACTAAGTGTTCACTAAAATAAATATTATTTCATTTATTTCCTGAAACAAATTATCTGATTCAAAAAATACATTTTTAAAGTAAATTTTTGTTTCATTTTATATCATAAAATGTATCATATCAAGTGTATAAAATGTATACTACAAAAAATATATCATAAAAATAATAAATTAGAAATTTAATTCACATTTTTGTAAAACGTTATAAATTATATTTATCTGAACGCAAATGTTATTTCACGTATAGAAAATCGATGATGTACAAAGATGCAAAAAAAAAGGGATAGAAAAAAAATGTATTGATCCACTTTTTGGTCTTGGCGAATTAATGATTTTCAAGCTTGCAACCTTGACATTGAAATTAACAATTAAGATGTAAATATCTAATTTTATTTAAGCATTGAATTGCGTTCTTAAATTAAAGTTTTATACATTTCAATTTATATACTATATGTATATGTATATGTATAATGTTTGTTAGTGTATAAAATATGCAGGTAATTCTTGAATATAGCGGAGAGATAAGCACGTTTACTGTTTCCAAGTTTGATTGCCAATGCCAAGGTTTTTTCTTGCAATGTCTCATATGTACCGTGTTGAAATTTTTGCAATTTCCTTAATGCATAAAGTTTAATAGTCGCGTGTGACGCAATGCTCATTTTAAATTCAAAATATTAATTTATCATTTTTCATTAATTGCGTAATTACAAAAAAAAAAAAAAAGAAGAACACAAAGCCGAACAAAAGTAATGAAAGAAAAATTGAAATTGCAATAATTTATGTCAGCACATAAACATAATTATTATTTAAAATTTTTGCAAGATCTTTTATATCATACTATATAAAAGATAGAATGAAGGTGAACCTTTTTCTTTTTCAATTTTCCCTCCACGAATAATGGAGAGGAAAAAAATTGAAAAATTGTTATAAAATGATAAAATTCTATAATATAGTTTATCTTTCAATAATGTATTATAATTTTTTTTTTAATGAAAAAGCCTGATTTATTTGAGGAAATGAAAAGTGAAGTATGGAAATGTACTTTTTGACTTAAACGCGTTGATGTATATAAATAACTTGGAAATTGTCTACGAATAGGAGAATGATTGGAGGGAAAGTGTACTATATACCGATATTAAAAGCAGTTATTTAAAAGTGGATGAGTCAAATAAGGTGGTTGCGCGCGCACGCTTCATACAGTGAGCTTCCACATTTGCGTTTAAAGGTAGAGCGTGGCAAGGTCGCTGCGACCTTTATAACACGTAACAGAACTTGCGCAAATTGAGATGAAGTGCTCTCAGATTCACCGAAGTCATCTTCTTCAAAAATTAAACGTCAATTCAAGGGTCGCATCTAATCCTTTATTTGTTCTGCTTTTTTAAACGTCCCCACTTTACTTCTGCCTTTATAATTTACGTCTTTCTTTGTTTTAATTTGTTTTATTTCTTCTCCCCTCTTGATCCATTTTACTTCAACTTTATTTATTTTCCTCTTTCTCGTTTGTTTCTATTTCTACTTTCCTTTCTTCTTCGTTAATTCATCATTGCTCTTTCTGATTTATGCATTTATACCTTCATTCCTGCCTATTTTAATTGCATTCCCTAATAGCAAGAAATATTCCGGAATATTCCAAAAATATTCCTATGTCCAACTAGAACACACCAGAAATATTCTTGGAGTCAGACATTAGAATATTCCTTTGGTATATTCAGAATATTTTCAGAATGTAAGAAAAATATTCTTTGCTATTTTTATGATACTTCAATCAGTAATATTTGCAATTAATTGAAACTTATAAAAGAAGAAAATGTTGCTTTCGATTTTAATTAAATCAACACATTTCATTTGTTTATTAAATTTCATATCTTGCAACATGGATACGAAATTCAATGCCAAATGCATGAAATGAAATGAATTTCTGGCAAGCTTCCATAATTCGTCATAAGGTCGATACTTATGTTAGTGCATAATAGAAAAATCAGCAATTACTGCACGAGAAACAAAATGTGCATGCCAAATTTACATATTTCTACGTTAAATTAATATATAATCAGTGTTAAAATATGTTAATATGCTGGGTTAAATATCAATTCCCTGTTAATATTCGTATGTTAAATAAAATACTTTCATGTTAATTCAACATATAGTTAGTTATAAAAATACCCATACCTAATGAAAAACTTGTTTTAAGAGTTTGTAAATTAAATTTTGTTATGAATTATCACATGTTAAGGATAATATTATGATATATCATAACATTTCATGAAAAATTCGTAACATGTGATAATACACAACGAAATACAATATAAAAATTGTGAAATATTAAGAAGTATTATGACTTATCTGTTGCAAATTCCATAATAATTCATAATAGAATATATGAATTGTTTACAGAAATACTTTAAAACAATTGCTTTCTCCACTTCGTCGTTCAATTGTTTTCATTTCACTATTTATTTATAACCTTTCTTTCCTAAATTATGATATTACACTGAAACAAAAAGATATTAATTTTTAATAAAAAGTTTAATTTACCAAAAAATCGTTATATAGTGAACTAAATTATTAAAATTAATGAATCAGTTTATTAAAGTGTGTATTTCTATGTACAATTTGACACTCTATTTATTAAATATTAGTAAACTGCTTTATAATTGGTTTATGAAGGACACAGGTTTAACGATACCGAATAGCGACATCTAATGGACAAAGCATGAAATAAAAAAGTCAACCAAAAATTCAAATTCAACTCGCTAAAACTTGAAATCTCTGGTTTCTAATTTCTAATATTCTTTTCCCTTCGTGCATTATTATTATTATTTTTGATCTGTATAATGGGGAAAGATTGATATAATTTATGACAATTTATCCCGCTTAACAATATCGTTTAAAAAATTCGCACTCGTTGACAATCGAAGCACGCACCCAACGCTATTTCAATGTTATAACGCCAATACCCCCCTAACCATTAGGCTATTGAAAACTCGCGCGAGGAGCTGGCAACTCTCGGCCCATAAGAACAAAGTGTCGACTGCGTGAAAATAAACCACGACGAATTTCAACATTCTTTCCTTATACATTTAGAAATGTATGTAAATATATTTTATGAAAATAATTGTAATTGGCAGTGTAATGCACGCGAAAATTTAATTGCAGCATTAATAGAACAATAATTTCTGTTATTGAAAACTTGAAAATTTTTATGTTACAGATTAAACAAATGAGGCAAAGCAGAAGAGAAGTATAATTTGAACGATTCCTACAAACTTCAGCCCACTTAACTACCAAATTGAAACGGATCATTTAATCATCAAACTGTGAGTTAATTTTATTTTGTTTTCTTAGTGTATTTACTAATACATTATACTATATGCTTTTTTGCAATTGAACAAATAGAAGCAGAAGATAAAGAATACTTGCTTAATATATTTTCTTTTTACAACGAATAAAATATCATAATCAATGATAGAAATATTTTTAAGTTAAGTAATTCCACACCGTCGGTTTGGAATACCTACTTAAAACCTTTTATTTCCTTTTTAAGTAATTCACCATTATTTTATCGGTTTTAAAGTTGTTAAGAAAAAATGAATAGTTTGCAACAATTCGCGTCCTATTAGCAAGAAATATTTCAGAATATTCCAAAAATATTTGTCAAAGATTATCCTATGTCCGACTGCAGAAATATTTATGGTACATTTTCTGGAATATTAAAAAAGCACGATTCACCCAAGAATACACCAGAAATATTCCTGGAGCCGGACATTAGAATATTTCCTTGGTATATTCAGAATATTTTCAGAATGTACCAAAAATATTCTTTGTTATTAAGGCGGTTTTAGTCTACCTGGCTGCATCATGTCCCTGACTTGGTAACCATGCCACCAGAACTGTAATTTCGTAACCATAATTGGACTTGATCATGGCCCGATCTTGATCAGCAAGGGAAATGAATATTTGATAGAAAATGAGAACGCTTTAAATAAAGCCATGCATTAAAATATTATGAGTAATGCAGCACAACCCTCTCTGTTAATTGCATTCAATTATCTTGAATATAAAAAATGAAAAAAAGAAAATACAACTTAAAGTGGAAGCTCAGTACGGAGCTTAGGGTATTAAATTTAAATATTTTTTCATTAAATAATTTAATATTATATATAAAGCACGTTTTTAACACATACGAGAAAGTAAAATATAGAATAAAAGTACCTAATTCCGGATCAGTAACGAAAGTGAAGATGAAAAATAACTAAGGTCTTCTAAACTGTCATTAGACATTTGTTAAATGTCGCTATTTCCCCCATAATTTGTCCCTGGTCACATAAGTATTATTTTTTAACATGCAAATACACACAGTTTTAACTTTGTCAAAGTACCCTTGTTAAAAAGTCAGAATCTTATTAACTAATGAATTTTATTCAAGCTATTTAACAATTAAATCTCGTTGACAATTGAATCCTACTAAGAATTAAACATATGGTCCATATATGGTCGATATATGGCAATAATTAATATAATATTCTAGCCATATATGTATTTAACAATTTTCATATATCAATTATTGCCATATATTAGGGTGGTCCTTATTTTGGCAATGTTCGAATTTTCTGTTACGCGCATCAAAAGTCGCTTTGAAATTTAAAAAAAATGAGGTATGCAAAATATTAGACAAAAATTTTGATGTTAACACGTGTC